>VYZT01019165.1:162083-385108 GCA_013400735.1 Pomatostomus ruficeps | reverse complement strand
GAGCGGCGGATGCGGACACCGGCACCGCCGAGAGAGGGGCGGCAGTGTCCCCGTGACCGGCGTGTCCCTTGTCCCCTTCTAGTCGGACGCTGTCCTGACACCGCGCTCCCCGTCCCCTCGGGGCCAGCGCTATGGTGAGACCGCGCTTCTCCATCCTTTCTAGTCGGGCGCTATGATGAGATCGCGCTCCCCGTCTCCTCGGGGCCAGCGCTGTGAGCGGACCGCGCTCCCCCGGCTCCTGACCCGGGCGCTGTGATGTGACCATCCCCTTTGGCCCCAGCCCGGCCCGGCGCTGCCCCGCGGGAGGTGTAGGCGGGGACCGGCCGTCCCCAGCCCTCGCCCCCTCCCCGAGCAGCCCGGGAGCGCCGGTTGTGCAAGGCCCGGCTCCTTGGGCCGTGATTCACGGCTCCCCTCCCTGCCCGCCGCTGTCCGGCCCGGCCCCGGGGCACAGCCGGTGCCCGGGAGTGGGCGGAGGCGCGCCCGGACAGCGCTGGTCCGGCCCGGCGGGGCCGGGACGTGCCAGGCTGGAGCAGCTCGGGACCTTGTGGGGTCACTGCGCCCGTCCCGGCCGTGGGCAGGAGGCGAGTGGGGACAGCTGATGCCACCACAGCACCTCGCACCAAGTCTTGTGCGAGGGGCAGCTTGTCTGCAGCCCCCACAGCTCAGTGCTGCTGGCCTGCCGTCCCCTCGGTGTGCCTGAGTGCGCCAGCCCGCCTCTCCATCAGCTTTTCTGAGAGCCATGGCCCGGGCACGGCCTTATCACCCGCTGCTGAGCTGGATGCAAGTGCCTCAGCTTCTGTGGGGCAGCCAGAGCAAGGGGAGCCCCTCTTTACGTTCATTTTAGCCAGGTCTGAGGCAGAGGTGCAGATCTGTTTGTGCTTTGGGATGGGGAGGTTCTCCTCTTCTATGTGGCCTTAAGATTCATTTGGACATTGGAGGGACACAGGTGGAAATGTCCTGGAGACCGGTTTTGCATCCATGTACTGGACAGCAGAGGGAGGGGGAACACGTGCAGGGAGATGTAGGTTCTGTGCCAGTTGGAGAAGACATGGATGCTGCTTATCTGTCAGCAGTGGGGCTCGCTGTCACAGGAGCTGACTTTCTCTCTTGTGTCTCCTGCTTTCCACCAGGCAAGGGCAATTACTGGACCTTAGATCCCAACTGTGAGAAGATGTTTGACAACGGGAACTTCCGTCGCAAACGCAAGCGACGCTCTGAGCCCAATGCCCCCGCGACCACCTCTGCGGCCTCCTCTCTGGGGGGCCTGAAGGCCGAGGAAGAGCGACCCATCCCAGCCACAGGCAAACCATGTGGAAACAGCCCACCCCCAGAGCTGGACCCCTCACCTTCTGCCAGGGACCATCCCAAAAGCTCCTCTCCCTCCAGCATCATTTCATCCACCCCCAGCTGCCTCAGCACCTTCTTCAGCGGCATGAGCTCCCTGAGCGGCGGGGGCAGCCGGCTGACGGGAGGTCTCAGCAGTGACCTGCACCACAGGAACTTCTCTGCTGGACAGCTGAGCAGTGGCACTTTCACCCCTTCCAGCAGCTCTTCTCAGGAGGTGCCTTCCCCGGAGCAGCTGCAGCGGGTCGCGGGACCTTCCCCTGCCTACTACAGCTCCTTCCACCCCAGCAGCGGCAGCCAGGGAGCCCAGTACAACCACTACTACAACTTCACAGTCAACAGCCTCATCTACACGCGGGATGGGACAGAGGTGTAGGGCGCTGGGGCGGCCGGCAAAGGGAATGGGAGTTGCAGCTGTGTCTGGCAGCACGCAGGACCATGCGCTTTTGCAAACAGCATTTCAACGTGGACACTTCCCAGGAGTTCTTCCAGGAAGACGGATCTTCTCACCTTTCAAAATAAGAACACCCCTTAAGCACCAGCAGAAGGCAGATGCAAGGCTTTTTCCCCCATCCTGGAAAATGTTAGGTGGTGTAGATGGTTTGCCATCTAAATTCTGCAGGCGTGAACTGAATTAATGTTTTCAGAGGTTTTGTAATCCTGAATGTAGAACAAGAAGATTAAAAACTATAGCCATAAAGTGGTGTTGGCAAGAGCCAAGTGTAGACATCCAGTGAGTCTTAGAAGAGAACAGGGAAAAAAAATGAAGAGATTTCTTATGAAGTGCCTTGTACAATGTATTAAAAAAACTCTTCTGCCAGCAATTGCCTCTGTAAGCCCTTGCTTGTGCCCTGATCCTGCAATATGCAATGCACGGGGGGATAAACATCCACTTAAAAACCTCCTCAAACCCATGGAGGGTCTTCCTGTGTCTGGCATATTGTACCGCGGGGCTGTGTCTTGTAAAACAATCTTCTTTCCCTGAGCTTAGTACCAAAGATAACTCTAGCCATGCAGCTTTAGCACAAGAATAAACACTGTGGTATTTTTATACATATTTGTACGTAATGTAACTCTTCTGTACATACGTTTCTATGTGGTTTTATATTTGTAAATTATGCTCTGGAGCTGTACTTATTTATAATGTGTTTTAAACTCCGTTAAAGTTTATTTTACTTTGTTTCCCCCCTTTTTGTTGTTTTATTTGTTTTGAATTTTTTGTTGGTTTTGTTTTCGTTTTTAGTGTATTACTGAAACTTTTCCGGCTGAACAGCTGTTGGGAATAAAATATTAGCAATTGTTAGATATCGGCCTGGTTGTTCATCAGTATGTTTGAAGTATTTTAAAACTCTGTGGGAGACAGATTTTTCTTTTACATCGTTTGGGATAAAAAGTGTAAAAATTCATGAACAATTTCATCTGTGCAGTGAGACAGAAAAAACCTGCTCTGCACGCAAAGAGATTGCTGGTTTGCAGCTTCTTGGAGTCTTGCTGTGCAGTACAGGCACTCCTGCATTTTCATTTGTTTGTTTTTCTCAGCGGTCTGAATTGCAACTGCCCTTTTTCAGCCTGGTTTAGTAAAAAAATAAAAACTTGCAACAGTTAAAGAGGCGGGACTGGTTCCAGCGGGTGCCAGCTAGCAGGAGCCTTGGTCCGTTTTGCAAATCAGTTTCTCTAATGGGATTGCACCTGCTTACACTGTCGGCCAGTGAAGAGGTGGGACCGGGCAGCAATTCCGAGAATCCTTCCTGATTTCCTGCTGCTGGGAAAGGAGAATCCTTGTCCTCCAGTAGCCATTATGCTAAACAATCAACCCCTCATTCCTGCCGTTTTCCTGAGCTGTGTGTTGGGGTTGTGTGGGGTTGGAGCATAACTCTAAGTGTCTCCACGAGCAATGTGGCATCAATAATGAAGTTAAGCATGAAATCGCAGCTGTTTAACATACAGGCAGGCATCTGCCATGATTTAAGGCCATCCCTGCAGGCTATTCAGAGAACAAAATAGTTGGCAGAGCCTCCGCACGGGCTACCTGCAGAACGTACAGGGCAGTGATGCAAGGCAAACTGCTGGCCTGATCCAAAATATAATGAAGCCATGACGAAACATCAGATGACTTCCATGTGCCTGGGATCGGGACCAAGTGCTTGCCCCGGCGCTGGCCAACCGCCCTTTGTGCAATCGCTGAGACCAGGGGGTGGCAACTCCTGCCTCACCCCCTCCCCCTCACCCCTTCCCAGCACTGATACCATCTTCCTGGCTTTAGGGGTAATTCCTCCCTATTTTAATTCCATCTCAGGTGATGCAGTGGCAGTGATAATGGGAGGGAAAGGGCAGAATATCACTAGGAAAAGGACAAGGTGGTCAGTCTTGTCCTGCTTCAATCCCACCGGGTGTGGAATAGCTTTATTTAGACTTTGGACTGCTTGGTTTGATCTAAAAGCAGTGGAAGGATTCCCCAAACCTCTGAAAGATACAGATCCAGTCCCTAAGTAAGCCAGGGGCTGCATACTTGTGTATCTAAGTGACCATTGCACCCCTTCTCCACTCTGCCAGCCTGCTCTCAGACCTTAGCAAGCATTGAGCCAATGCAGGATGCCTGTGTGTGTCCAGCTCATGTTCTTCCACCCAGATTTGTTGCAGCATTTACCCTCAGTCACTTCCATCAGCTGTGTCTCTGCAGGCACTACCTATAAATGTCTGAGGATGCAGAACTAATGGCAAATTCACATTACCACTTCCATCAGCTGTGTGTTTCTGCACAGTACTCACAAACGTTTGCTCCTGAGGATCTCGAATCTGGCAAATCTGTGTTGCTGGGTGGCCTGCACCTGGCAGTATGTCCTCAGCAATATCCCATGGCTCAACAGACCTCGTGCCACATCAGCTGGCAGTGCCACAGCCAGAACCTGCCAGAGCAGAGTCTGAGAAAGATTCACGCACCACAGTGCTCCAGCCCTGCTCCTGTGGAATAGTGATGGGCTCAAGGGAGGCTTTGACAGGTCTGACTGTCCCCAGTGCACCTGTCCAGCCATCAGCATCAAACCCTGCTTCTCCCAGGGAAAGCACATCCTTAGTTGTGGCCCCTCCTGCAGAGGAGCTACCCCCGGTGTGCTCAAGGCAAAGGGACACTTGAGAGGAGATTTCAACAAATAGACACCCAGACTGCAGAGGAGAGGAGTGAATGAGCTAATGGCAGCCTTTTAGGTTTCCTTTTGCCATTGAAAGAGACTTCTTTTTAGCAAATCTTGGGAGAGGGAGTGCAAGAGGATTGAGTTTAATGAAAGGCACTTAAAAGCAGCAGGGCTTTTGTCATGGGTTTAGGGATTTACTGAGATTCCCCGATTGTTGGAAGGGGAAGACAAAGGCAATTAGCCTGCTGTCCCACCCTGAGAGTCCCCACTCCCCTATAAATGCCAAGGCCATGCCTGGGTTGGGCAGTTCTCCATGACAATGAGCCTCTTCCCAGCCTGGGTCAGGTGATGGCCCAGAAGCCCAGGGCATAGTCCACTCCCAGGGAAGTCAGCCCAGAATTGTCCTTCCTTACGAGAAAGGCTCAAACTTCAGGCCTCCATCCTCTCTGCTCTGGCAGCCATAGGAATCACCCCGTACAATGTGTCCTTCACAGAACTTCTGGCTTGAGAGCAGTGATTTCGTGCAGATTTTCTGGTAGCCCACAGATCCCAGCTGCTGGTCACCAAAGTTAAGCATCGCAAGAAGTCTCATCTTTGCTTGTTTTCTCCACTCTTTTTAGGCATCCACAGAGGTTCCACCCCAGCTGTGGTACTCGCTGTGAAACCATGGTCGTGCTGATGACCGCAAGCCCAGCTGCCTGATACCTCTGCAACACTCCCAGCAGGGACTGCGGCTCTTCCAGAGCCACACACAGCTCCTGAAGAAAGGCATTCCCGGCTTGAAAAGAAGCACAGTCCAGAGGCATTTCAGGAGATGCGTTGGATCAGTAACACAGATGCTTGCTGGCTCCTACGTGTGGCACTTCTCCAGCACGGGGTCGTTTAACTCCGCTCAGCTCTGGCCTTATCGACCTGCCAGCAAAGGTTCGGGCAGGCACCCACTGCAGGTCTGCACTTGAGCTGCTCCGCAGTACAAAGGCTCTGCCAGTACAGCTGGATCAGCCCAGTCCCCTAGAGGAGACCCAGCTCCCATCAACAAAGGGAACTCTTGTGCCAGTAAAGCTAAACCCCCCACCCCCAGCAGCACCAGCATTGCGGGGTGGTGGGAGGGGATTCCAGAGGCAGAACACAGCCATCCACACTGGGTTTCATCGCCCGCCAACTCCTTTAGAAGTGGGGCTTCAATTACTGCCACTGGCCATGGATTGTGGTTTGCTTCTCCTCTGAAGGAGGAGGCTTTGATTTGCCCTGTCGCTCACCAAGTCCATGGAATTTGGCCACAGTGTGTTGTGCCTGTACAGAAGGTTTTATTGTTGTTGTTGTTTTTTTAATGCTGATTAAGGGTGATTTTCCCCAGAAACTTTTAGGAATAGTTCAAATGATACAGCAGTGTTCTAGGAAACTACAGGTATCCCTGCCCTTGCCCCCTCTCTATTTTTAGAGATTTAAAAACTTCATCAGACTTCTTGAGATAAGGCCCTACAAGTCCTGCAGATCTCACCTGACTTTGAGTGTGATGTACCTAAATTCTGCCCAGCTCATAAATGGAATTTGGTCCTGTCTGCCTTGTTCTGACATTCCACAAAATAACAGGGACAGACTCATTTCGTAGCTTAACCAAAGAGTCAAGATGAGAATCAAGCCTGACTGATAGTCTATGGATGGCTAACACCTCAGCTAGAAATAGATGGATTCTGCAATTGTTGAGAAATTTTTATTTCTCCATAGCTTTTATTACCCTGTTAGAAGATCCCCTCAAAACTAATTTACTAATTGTTGTTCCCAATTCTTTCTTCTTCTTCTTCTTTTTTTTTTTTTCTGATTGCTGGAAGAAGAACATGGATTTACCTTTTCTATTTTGTCCCGTTTGGCAGAAATCTCCATCAAGCTGAATTTCCGCCCCTATTCCCCCCCTCAACAGTTTCTATTAAAAAGAAGGTTGATGGAATGTTTTTGACCAAATTACTGAGCGCAATATTCACCTGGGTAAGGTGACGAGAATTTGCCCCTCAAGGAATAACTGAAGTGTAATGTAAAACATCAAAGGTGTTACTTTTTTTTTTTTACCTTATACCTGAGCTATCTCTGAATCATATCAAATAATCTTCTCGTTTCATAACACCATACAATGCAGGCAAAAAGTGTATGTGATCTGCTTTGTGTACTGCTGAATGGATGATTAAACTGTCTAACCTGAGGGATAGTCATCCAGGGCCTGCCCCAAACAGTGAAGTCAGGGGAAAGACTCCCACTGACTTCAGAGGGCTTTGGAGCAGACCCATAATCAGCCAGGTTCTCATACACTTCAGGTGGTGTCTACGAGACTGCCCGGGGACACGTAAAAGGAGCTAAAGATTGCACATTTGTGAAGTAGGAGTTGTAGGCCCGATCTGGGCAATTGGCTGCCCTAGGAAAGCAGAAGCTGTCTCCCTGTCCGCCCGGCTCCTTGGATCATTTCCCCTTTCCTGCAGTCCATTGTGTCTGGGATTTATTGACAAAGCAAAGCTCTTGCCGTGCAGCCAATCCATGTTTGCAATAACAGTGACAGATCAGGTCAGGATTGATGCTTAACCTGCCCTCAGATCCTTCAAGGGGTGCTGATTCTATGTCTAATTAAAGTAAGGAGCGGAGCTGAGCTGGGCCGTTTCCCTCCCAGCCAGTTCAGAGGGCGGCAGAACCCACACCTCACCTCGCCACTTCAGGGACACCACAAAGAGTGAGCCTGGGAGACTTAGGAGTAGAGCCTCAACTCCAAAACCGTGGAGGGAGTCAAAGTGAACACGGAGCAGAACCAAGCTTGGGCTTCCTTCAGCAGAGCGACTGATACTCAAGGTGGGACAAATTACATTCCCTGAGTGTGGAAATGACATTTACACTCCCGTAACTGTTCTTCTGGTCTAGACAATGGGCATCTGGTGAAGCTCTCAGGCAACAGGTTCAAAGCAGACCAGAGGAGGAGGTGCCTTACAGGTGCCTTACAAGTGACAGAGACACTCTGGGGATCTCCCTGTTTCAGGAGATTGGGTGTCACCCTAAAAATAAAAGCTGGCTAAGTTAGAGCAGACAAGCTGCTCTCTGCAGGTGCCTGAAGAGCTAATTTAGGCCAAGCTTTCAGATTCCCCCAGGGCAGGAGCTCACGGATATCTGCGGATATGGGACATCTGTCATGTGGAGTCGTGTATCTGGTTACAAGTACCGTGACCGTCAGAGATGGAGGTTTCAAAGCAAGACACAACCCTAATCCATAGGTGAGCATCCTTTGTCATGGGAGGAGAAAGCTCCTGCCAGGGAATTTCTTTGAGGTGGGAGAGGAAGTTTTGATGAGCTTTTTTACTGTATTTAATTTAATCCTGTTCACACACTGCTGTAATCTGTGCAAGCACTCTCCAGCAATGCAACATGATCAATAACTGCTCATGAAGTGTAAAGCTTTTGGGTTTAGTGACCTGCTGAGCCACTTAGATGCTCACAAATCTATGGGATGGAATGGGATTCATCCAAGAGTGCTGAGGGAGCTGGCGGAAGGGCTCACCAAGCCCATCTCTATCATCAGTCCTGGCTAACTGGGGAGGTCCCAGCTGGAGGTACCAATGTGACACCCATCCACAAGAAGAGTTGGAAGGAGGATCCAGGGAATTCCAGGCCTGTCAGCCTGACCTCAGTGCCTGGCAAGATTATGGAACAGATCATCTTGAGCATGATCACACCACACATACAGGACAAGCAAGGGATCAGACCCAGCCAGCAGAGGTTTTGGAAAGGCAGGTCCTGCCTGACCAACCTGATCTCCTTTGACGACTGGGTGACCTGCCCAGTGGATGAGCGGAAGGCTGTGGATGTGTCTACCTGAACTTGAGCAAAGCCTTTGACACATTCCTGGAAAAGCTGGCAGCCCACGGTTTGGACAGGTGCCCAGGGAGGTGTTTGAGTCACCATCCCTGGAGGTTTAAGGAAAGACTGGATGTGGCACTGAGTGCCATGGTCTCGTTTGACATGGTGGTGTTCAGTCATAGGATGGACTCGATGATCTCAGAGGTCTTTTCCAACCTCATTGTTTCTGTGATTCTGTTTTCGGGGAAATACTGTTTTTTATTTATCCAGTCTGCTCTCCTATTCTCTTAAAAACAGTTGTTTGGGAAGCACAGTCTGACGGGAGATGGCAGGAGGTGAGAGCTGTGGTGCACTGAAATTTGCAGCTCCACTGCCCCCAGCACCTGGAGGAGAAGTTTTGAAACTGAGCTCAAATCATTCTTTGGTCAATGACATCAAAATCATGAGATGTCTCAGTGGCAGAAGGCTGGGCAGCCTTTGCTGGGAAACAGGAGAGCAATGTTCCTGAGAGAGCTGTGGTGAGATGCCCTGGCCTTGCACTGCTGAAGCTTCATTAGTGCCCTTCACTGGACCAGAGCTCATTTTCAAGTTCAGGGAAACAGATTTAGATCCTGGTTAAGACAACGTGAGTTTGTGGCTTTCACAAGTAAGTGAAAATAAACCACATTCTCTTGAGACAGAGCTCTCAGCTCATGGGAAAGGTAGGGGGGAATTTGTCCCTGCTTGCACGTAAAGCCATGTGAGCTGACAGGGAGCAGCTGGGCTCTGTAGCTGAGGCAGTGTGTGACTAAACGTGGGTATAGGTTGTCAAAAGATAATAAGAGCTGTCATACTTTGGCAGAGAAAAAATTAGTGTCTTCCTCCTCTCCAACATTTGCCACTTATCCTTGGCAGCACGGCAGGGAAGCAGACCTGATAAGAAACCAAGGAGACCCTTCAAGGAATCAGGGAATGTGTTTGTTATAATGAAACAAGGGACGGTATTTATTTTCACTGTCCCAGACATGGAATATGTGAGCAGTGGGAAAACTACAGCAATGAGCATGTCATGAATGTTAAGGTCATTTAGCATAACTCTGAATGCTGTTTCATTCCAGACAGCAGCTGCTTGTCACAGTGTGAAACCTCATTGCCTACCCTGAAAAGGTGACAATCCAAAGAGACAAGTATGACTGAGGAAGTGTCACTGGTCCTGTTTTACTGCAAGGGGTCAAGGAACATCATGGGAAAGTGATTTGTTAAAGGTCACACAGCGCCATGGCAGAGTTAGGTGTCAAATCCATGCTTTGCAGTGCTTCCGCCACTAAACTGTCCCTGCTGAGTCAGCCTGAAACACTCTGGCATAGCTCCAAACTCATCCTTCTTTTGTGCTGTTACAGGAAAGCCCAGCAAATCCCAACATTTCTTCCCTAAATCTTGTCTGTAGTGGCCTTACACAGAGAAATGGGTGCTGCTGGGGGAAGATTGTCCCTGCCTAGAAAATCCTGCAGCATTTAATCTTCCTCCCTCCAAACCCCACAAGTGACCAGCACATCCAGGACTGATTCTCTTCCAAGGGATTTGCAAAGTGTGTGAGGCCTGATCTTAACTACAGGACAACAGGAAATGTGCTAAACCTGCCATAAATAATACCAGCAGCTGAGAGCTGCAGTGACCAGGCACTTGTGATCCCTTTCCACGCATTACAGATCTGCCCAGATTTTGCAGTGGGAATGCTTAGTTAGCACACCACAATATTAGAAGAAAGGGTTAAAATGCCTTATGAGCTGAATCCTGCTCTGGAGATCTGATAATCTAATTAGAGCAGTTCAGGTCCTTTCTCTACTCCCAGTGCAAACATCTTTGCATCCAGGAGTGATACCAATCTGATTCCACCCAGTTTGAGCTCTCTCCAAGCAGCAGCCTTGCTTGCACTTGTGCAGCTGCGTGTAACCACTGCAATGATTAAGAGCATCCATTCTTCCTGTTCCTGAGGGTGGAGGGGTATTTTTTCCCCCTGTTTTTGGTGGACAGGTGAGCCCCTGGACTCTAGTTTGGTGAAATGCTTTGGATGCAGGAATGCTGAATTCCTCTGTGCCACTGGTAATCTGTTTCCACTAGAAGAAAGGGAATGCCCAAAGTCTCTGTGAGGAAGGTGCTGGAAGCAGGAGGAGGGGTGACTTTTGAACTGACCTCTTTTCCTGGCCAAGTCCCCACGATGGGATCCTCAGCTGCCGAGACGTGTTGGTTCAATAAGTCTAGGAAAATATTTCAATTTGCAGCAGAGGAACTGCCCCAGCTCACTTTGTTTCAGGCCTCCAGGTGTGCCTCTCTCCCTGAGCTCCCCTGACTGTGCACAGCCTTTTTCCACTGCTGCTGACAGGACCTGGCCACCTCGCTCACGTACAGACACCCACCTGTGGCTTTCACAAGTCCAGTGCCCCTGTGCTCCAGTGCCTTACCTGCAAGCTGCATCCTGCCCTCCCTGCCCACCTACATGCCTGGCTCTCACATCCTCACCAAAACTCCCCAGCTCTTTCTAGCAGTGGGATTGGTTTCACCAGCTTCAGGTGTTTCCAGCACAGAATGTCAGATGTCTACATCTGAGCTAATCACCCTTTGAACTGATAGAGAAACTGGGGTGATGCACCTACTTTTTTTTTTTAAATTTCTTTTAGGTTTTCTTTAGGAATGGATTAATTGGTCCCTACATCCCTACTGCCAATGGAGAGATTTGCTTTAGTTGGCTCACCTCCCTCTCCACAGTACAGTAAGTGTGATTAAAGCCATCAAGGGCACGAAGGGCAGGGAAAGAGTTGTACTTCACCAGGCCTGGCCTTCAGACCGTGCTGCTGCAAGGTGGGAGATGGGGAGGGAAGGAGGGGTTAAACTGAATAAGAAACTCATCAGAAACTATTCATTCATTTCACTGCCCATGGAAGAGGTCCGTTTTTTCTTTTGCTCCAACACCTACAGGAGCCACTGTGTTTCTCTAATTGTTGAAGGAATGAGGCCAAGTCCCTGTTCTGATGCAAATTCCCTTGGATGCATCCTGCCATTCACAGCATGGACAACTTCATTTTCTCTGAAAGCAGCACAGGGAGCCACGCTGGGCGCCGGGTGACTGACTGACACCGAGAAATGGAATTCAATGGCTCTGATTGTGAAATGGTGCTCAAGCAGTGAAGAGGAACAGCCCACATGGACCCTCCTAACCAGTGAGCTGCCCCAGTTGTCTTTCACTGGAGGGATGCAGGCAAATCTGCCCGATGCAGATTTTCCCCTGGCATTGCTGCTGGGAGCCCACCAGTCCGAGGAGGGGAAGGGAAAATCTCCCTTCTTGCTTGCCCGGGGTCAGTGGGGGCAGAGTCCTCTCTGTTTTCCTCTGCTCTCCTCAAGGTATTCAGTCTAGGGGAGGAAGACCCTCCCAAACCATCCTTTCACATTATTTTTTCAAAACGTGCCTGGGGTAGAAAAATCAGGACTGGGCACACCAAATCACCTTTCGACTTAAATCCCTTCCATGTTTACAAAGCTTTTTTCAAATTTTAACTGAATTTCTAGTTGTCCTGACATCTGTATTGAAATGCACTGTATGTGTTAATTTCAGATTCTTTTCTTTTTCCATAATGTTTTTCAAGCTTTCCTGCACTCAGGCAATAAATCCAATTAGATCCAAAGGTGTTAGTGGAGAGCCAAACTTACTTTTTAGCTACAAACATTCTTTTCCTTATTTTTCTTTTTCCTTTTCTTTCCTTTATTTTTATATTTTATTTTCCTTTCTATTTTTCTTTTTTTTTTTTTTACCTTTTTGATAGTTTTTCTTTTTTTCTTCATCTTTTTCTTCTTTCTTATTTGTATTCCTTTCCTTTTGTCCTCATGTCTTTTCTCCCTAATCCCTCACGGAAGTTACACCGGTATCTGGACTCTGCTCCTCTGCACGTTCCCCTTTCTTGTGTAGGCTGAAACTGCTGGAGGTAGAGGTGTGGCAGCGATGTTTGATCTTATTTCACGTTAAAACTCTTCCACCGAGGGCTGATTCCCCCACGCACACCTTCACCTTGAAGAGCATCCCACTCTGTCAGTGCTCCGCGGGACCCAACAGGCAGGGTAAGGCAATACCCGTTGTGAGCAGGGCTGGCAGGATCAGTCCCCGAGCAGGCTGCCATCCCCACAGGGCACGAAATCTGTAGCCTCCTCCAAAATAAAGGTGAACGTGATGGCACTGCTTTTAGACAACTCATGCCTCAAAGCATATTCGGGTTCCAGCTGAGGAGGATGAAACCTCACCAGAGCCAGGATTTTGCCTGTGTAGAAAATACGCAGGATACTCCCTCTGAGGAGTATCTTGGAACTGCCTGTGTTGTCTCTATTCCTATGAGGGAAGAATTAGGCACTAAAGAGCACCTTAACCTGCAGCCTTTTGTCTTCCCAAGTGCAAATGAATGGGAGTTATGCAGTGGCTGATTATATAAAGCAGAGAGGCACCCGGTGTGTGTTAGGGACTAATGAAGGTGACTCAGGTGAGAGGAGCATGCACTCCCTGAGCTGGCAGGCAGGCTGCAGGATTGTCCCTGATGCACTCACTGGGATCTATGGGAGTCCTTTCTCTATGACACTGCAGAGCTTTTGTGTTACAAACACTGCATAGTTTCCTCACAAAATGTTTTGAATGTCACTACATGGAAACAGCACTTCAGACCCGTTTTCTGCTGCCCATCTCTGTGCCTGGTCATTTTATCACCTCACTTGTCACCTTCAGGAGCTCACAGGGACACCCCAGCCCAGCCAGGCAAGCTGCCCTACTGCAGACGTCTCCAGGGAAAGCACAACTCTCTTGCAATCAGGTCATGCACAGGACTTCTGGCCCAATGGTGGAGGAAGACAGCAGCTCAGAGGAGGCCAGGCCGGGAGCACGAAGCAGCAAAGCTTGGAATGCTCTCTACATGTCCTGTCCGTGCTGGGGACTGATCATGGAGTCATGGAATGGATTGGGTTGGAAAGGACCTTAAAGACCATCCAGTTCCAGCCCCTGTCATAAACAGGGACTCCTTCCATTAGACCAGGGTGCTCAGACCCCCATCCAACCTGGCCTTGAACACTTCCAGGGATAGGGTACTCACAGCTTCTCAGGGCAACCCGTTTCAGTGTCTCACCACACTCAGAGTAAAGAATTTCAGGTTTTTAGTGGAAGAGAGTAAAATCCCCTGCCTGTGCAGGGTCACTTTATGGGCAGTATCCATAGCAGGGAAGGCAGGAAAGGTCATGTCTGTTCCCAAGGCATGAAGAGGTCACCCAACCCCATCTGACCACAGGTGTGGTAGCTGGAGCAACCAGTCCCAGGTCTGGTCCTTGTAGTGCCTTCCAGGTTCCCTTTGAATAGGTTCCCAGTGGAGGCCTCCTCTGGGGTGTTTCATGGGCTGTTCATTGGCCAGTGGAGGAGCCAAATCTCAGCTCCAGTGGCCACAGGTATCACCACTACCATTGGTGAACACCCAGAGATCAGTGCTTCTTCAGTCCCTCCTTCACCAGTAGGTGGGACTGGGGTACTTGGACTTGGAAAAGACATGGATGGCTGTGGAAAAAAATCTTCAAAGACCATTAAAAAAGATCAGGAAGTGAGTGAGACACACCAAGAGTGATTCAGTGTGAACAGCATGGCAGAAAAGCCAGAAACATAACCAATACTTAGAGGTGTGAAGAGTCAAAGGACAAGGATGAAACACAGGGGATTGTCCTAGTAGCTATGAAACTAAATACAATCAGCTGAAGTAGAATGGTTGCTCACCAGCTCTTCCTCCATATCTTCACTATTTATGATCATTTTGCAGACAATATTTGCTAGAGACTCAAAAGGGCCCACTGGGAGAACACTGAAGCTTTCTGAGGAAGAATGGTTTCTGTTCCTGCTCCTACCTCAGCTAATCATTTGGCATTTGACATCACCCCAGTGACAAACAGCCGGCCATGTATCTCCAGCAGCTTTCTGGGGGCCTGTGGCTGTTTCTCTGTACTCTGTTGCACTCACACTGAGCACAGGAATCCTTACCCTGGCAAACTGGGATGTCTGGTAAAGCCCAGTAAAGTGCTTTACGATTATTGATCCATTTGTCTCGCCAAGTGCTTTTCTGGCTTTATCAGGGCTCTTCAGACTATGGGGAAGGACAGTATTTCCCCTCTACATTAAAGGGGTAAATTCTTGTGGAAGCAAGAAGGACTGGCATTGAAATTACTGGCAGGGACCATAGGGTGGTGTGTTCATCAGCTGGAGTCGCTGCAGCCCCTCAGTGTCCCTCCTGAACTGAGGGGCGCAGAGCTGGACACAGCACTCAGAGTTTGGCCTCAGCAGTGCCCAGCAGAGGGGGACAATCACTGCCCTGGTCCTGCTGGCCACACTATTGCTGATACAGGCCAGGTGTCACTGGCCTTCTTGGGACAGACTGGCCACTGCTGACCAGCACCCCCAGGTCCTTTCCACTGGGCCACTTTCCAGCCCCTCAGCCCATGGCCTGGAGCTCTGCAGGGGGTTGTTGTGGCCGAAATGCTGTGCCTGGCACTTGGCCTTGTTGAACCTCAGACAACTGGCCTTGGTCTGTCCATCCAGCCTGTCCAGATCCCTCTGCAGAGCCTTCCTGCCCTCCAGCAGAGCCACATTTCCACCCAGCCTGGTGTCATCTCCAAACTGACTGAGGGTGCCCTCCATCCTCTCATCCAGATCATCAATAAAGAGATTAAACAGAACAGCCCCAGAACTGTTCCCCTGGGGAACACCAGCTGTGACACTCCACCAGCTGGGTGTGGCTCCATTCCCTGCTGCTCCCTGGGCCTGCCCATCCAGACAGTTTTTTACCAGCAAACAGCAAACCCACTCAAGCCATGACCAGCCAGTTTCTCCAGGAGACCACTGTGGGAAACGGTGGCAAATGCTTTCCTAAAGTCCAGGTAGACAACATTCACAGCCATTTCCTCATCCTCTTAGTGTGTCACCTTGTCAGAGAAGAACATCAGGTTATTCAAGCAGGACCTACCTTTCACAAGACTACTAGAGGAGTCACTGCTGCCTCTAGACCCTATCTCAATTTAACTGAAATTCATCTTGGACATTTCATGTTGGTGGGTTACCTCGAGGGTGACTCTGTCCTACTCATATTAGGTGTAGTCCTAACTGCAGAATACCCCAGTTAGCTTTGCCTCTGAGCTCATGGCAGGGTGGCAGTGTAGTGCCATCAGCATCCCAAATGTCCTGTGGCTAGATAACATCTGGCCACTGTCAATTCCCACAAGGACATGTGACATAACCTGGACATAACCTGAACATGCGCCATGATGGCTGGGTACCCACACCTTCCCCTGCTCCCATGTCCTGCCACCGTAAACACAGATAATCCCCAGCTCATGCTCAATCAGTCCTCCTGAAACCACTTCATGGGTTTGAATTTAAGCTCTGCTTTATGACCGAGGGAGCACAATCCTTGCAAAGCCCCAGTAATCATAATACGTGGAGGCAGAATTGATACATGTGGGCTTTTTCTATCACTCAATTAAATGGTTAGTTTATGCAACATGCCGTCTTTTTGAATCAAAGCTGGGTCACTGTTAGGCTGAGGTAACATTAATTATTTTTCCGCTTGTCGGATCCCATGAAAAGGATGTGAAAATGGCCTGTTTATGAAAGAGTGCGGGCAAAGGCTGTGAGCTGATTATGTCAAACATATTCAAAGCTTCCTCTGCAAAAGGGATTGTGATCAACAAAGCATAGCCCACACCTGCACCCATTTCACAATGAAAGTTGTTAGGACCATGAAGCTATTGGGGGAAAAGAGAGGTTGCATTAACCCTTTTAGAGTATGGGATCCTCCACTCCAGGGTTTACACACACAAAGTTGCTTTTCTTATTCCCTCAAGTGGATACCAAGAACATTACCCCAGGAGCAAAACCAGTCTTTCCCACCTAAGTTTTTCCATATATTGGCTTTTCTAAGGTGGATAGAGCCATTAGTTTGATGCATTTCCTCCTGCTCTTTGCTGAGCTCCAAGGGAAGTTGCAGAGAAGAGCTGTCTGTGCTGAAAGAGCAGGAAAGCAGTGTAAGCTCAGGCCCCAGCTCCAAAAGTTCTGTTCAGGGCAATCCTGGCACCCTCAGGGCAAGTGCCTATCACAGGGATCACACTGCTGGAGTCAGGCCACCTCCTTAATAAGAAATGTATCTGCCTGGAAGGCAGGAAGAGTGAGAGGTGTGCTGTCAGATAAAGCTGGACTGCATCCCAACTGCAGGGTACTTACCCTATTTCTTGCAGCCTTGGTTACACTGCTGCTGGATAAGATGGTCTGAATTCAGCACTGAGCCTGGTTGGAGCAGGAGGTTGGATCAGAGTTCTCCTGTGGTCCCCACCAACCCAGGTGATGCTGTGATAGGCACAGCTGTGTCCTCATAAATTCTCATGAAATTCATGAGACTCAGGGCAACCTTGCATCTGCTGCTCCTCCTTCTCTGATTCAGGTGGTAGTGGTAAGAAAAATAAATCTACAGCAAGTGTGACCTCCCTGGCAGCCTGTGGTGAACCCTGGCCAGGTCACAGAGCAAGCTTCAAAAGGCAAAGTGGGAATAATCACCCAGCATTTTCCTGCATCACCCCAGGAATTGTGCAGGAAAGAGCTTGACATTCAGAATCTTGATATCTGGCCAGAAATCCTTCTCTCTGGAGCTCCCAGAAGGTGACAATCCCACCTGTGTGGGAATTTTCAGCTCATCCTATTGGCTGGTACAAATGAGCCCTCCATGAGCAGATGAGCTCTGTGACAAACTCCCTCGAAGCCATCTGAAGCCAACCACTGCACACCAGATCCATCCCAGGATAAAGATGGTACTAAAACTTCAAGTTTCTGTTCATGCCTCCTGTGGTTCAGCAGATTTTCCTGGCTCTGTCCTCTAAATCCTTCCTGGCTCCTGTGCCAACTCAGTATTGTCTTATGGCAAGACCTGGGACAATCCTTTAATTCAGCAAAACTTCTACTGATTAATGTAAGAATTCTGCTTTAATAAGGATGCCATAGACTAATTGCATTTGTTCTAATTAATGCTCCCGAGGGGAGATCTAGAAATGCCCTGCTAAGCATCACATAATATAAAACCAGATTAAGGAAAATCTCCACCTGACTCTTAGCAAGTTTGAAGTTTTCCCTGATTCATTGCATATTGTGATGGCAAAGAAAATGTTCCTCTTGTAAGTATTAAGACACTTTCAGAATGATTTTCCCACATGTGCTCATTTAAAATAACGTTGGTATAACTCTACCCTGAGTACGGAGTGAAAGTAATTACACAATAAACCTCTAAAACTCTCATGTTTTAATATCTTCAGGCTGGGTTTTGGAGTCTCTAAAGATGAAATGCTATAAAAAGCATTGGCTAAATGCTCTCTGGTTGGGCTCTGGTCTTATCTCTGGGTCATGGTAAGTGGAAACAAGTAAGAAAGCAAGGCACGTTGCTAAGAGGTGTCAGTGACTCAGGTAAGAAGGTGAGGAGGTAATTTTTCATTATCAAGTGTTCTCAACGATACTTTAACCTTGTTTGGAAACAAACAATCAAACAAAACCTCCAAATACATAATCTTGCAATCCTCATAATTAGCATGGAGCAAGGAAAAGTGAGTTTGGTAAACAAAAACTCTAAGCTAAGAAACTATTCTTGATTAAAATGAACAGCAGTCGTCGGAATAATTGTTTTATTTAAAAATCCTTCTTTTTTTCTTTTTGATAATTTAAATCCCTTCCCTCAGGAGTTTAAAATAGCTTCAAATATTTTAAAAGCAGCAGAGGGTGAGAGCACTTTAGTTTAACAAATGCTACAAGCTCTTTTGAAAGTATAATGAAAGATGTTATAAATGATGGGGAATAGTCACTACTTGATTATAATTATGTAGAAATACACTAGATCTCTCAATAGTATTTGTGAGGGTCATTACACAATCAGACTATGGCTTTCTGCACAATAGTTGGTTCAATCATGAATACACCTCTTTAGAAACCAGAATTTCCCACTTGCAGGATATTCTCCCGTTTCAATTATTTATTCCTAAAACTTGAATGAAAAGCCAAAATGCCACCATTTTCCTGGAAATTACACCCTGCAAAATGTTGATAAATTGAAAGTGCCAGCCTGCAGATGTATTTTCAATATATTTTTCCAAAATCTTAGTGTTTAAATGCACTAAATGATATTTCAAGCCAAAATGTTCGATTGTGATTTTGAATTTTTTTCCATTTAGGAAAAACATTCAAAAAAATGTTTTTTTAAAGTAATAACCACTCATGACAATTTTGTGATGAGAAAACAGGGAGATAAGACCAAACCAGCTTTTAAAGGGACTTAAATATTTGTGGAAAAATGTAAACATGAACCCTGTCTGAAGAAAAGTTTCTGTTTCCAGGATGTGGCATTTAAAAGCAATGCCCTCCTCTGGCTGAGAGCAGCTGCTAATGCTCATGGCCCTGTTGGTCCCTGGCAGCCTGTGCAGCTTCTGTCCCTCCAGTCTCTGCTGCAGTGGGACTTTGCCAGCTCCAGGCACTGTGGAATTGTGCTGGTGCTGTGTGGGCTGGTCTGGACACCAGTGCAACCTTGCCAGCAAGGCTCCTTGAGCAGTGCCTGCTGCACCTGGAGACTCATTTTTTCCTGAAAATTATTTCTGCTCCTGCAGTGAGCAGAAACCAAGGTGCATCCTGCTCAGGGGCCAAATACGTGAGGCTCGTGGGATCACAGGCAGGTGTCTGCCCAGCCCCTTGCTCCATCTGAGCCAGCCCCGGGCTCCTCTTCTCATCAGGGGAGAGAAACTGGATTTCTCAGGGCCTCTTTAATTCAATATCTGCATCTGACTGATGAAACAAGCCCTACTTGGCAGCTCAGGAGCAGACATCTCCCATACAGACATCTACAATTAGGCAAGATGAGTCCTGACTCTCTATCCACAACTGATTTGGCTCTACCTTTCCCTTGGAAAACCACTGGAACATCTGACAACCAGTCCAGGAGCAGGAGAGCTCCTCAGGCACTGCCCGTGACACTTTCCCACTTTGACATCTGGGACATCAGCACCGAGGGCTGCCTTTCCTCAACCTTTTTCTCTTTCAGCATGGAACTGAAGTGAGGACTCAAACCCTGTAATTGCACAGGTACAGGAACTACAGTGTGTATATAACCCCAGCTGAATTCTGTAGGGGCCCCTTTTTATGCCTTTGACATATGTGCCCGGAATTATTCATCCCCATGTTCACATCATGCCCTTGTGGAACAGCAGGGACCCCTCAAAGCCTGGCCCAGAAAGTCCAGTATCACTCCACAGGTGATGTCCACAAACTCTGTCCTTAGTCTGGGAATGGGAAACTCTGACATTCTGCCACAACAACAGAGCAGGAATGAGGTCCCACAGTCATCTTAGATTGTTTGGCAGCCGAGGTAACACCAACGTGTCAGAGGGAAGCAGAGGATGGACCATTAGTTATCTGTAACCTCTCTCCTTCTCACTGATGGTGAAGTTTTTCATGACATGTGGTTTGTTTTGTTTGTTTTTTCTTCATTGGAGCTGAGTTCCAAACAGGCAGTGAATGGAATCAAAAGCTGCTTGCTTATCTTTGGATTTTAACCTGGGGGTGTAGCTTCTCTACCTCTTTGTATTTCTCCTTTTTCCACATCTCTCTCCAGCATCTCCAGTGGCAGATGCAGTTTCTTCTCAAAGGAAATGCCAGCAGGACACTTAATGACTTTCCCTCTCCTCCAAAGGCTTGACTCATAATTATACATGGAAAGATACACAGGAGATTATAAAAGGAGTAGCAGGCAGCCAAAACCAAACTGATTTATGTATGGCGTGTGACATATGGCAACATGAGACAAGATCTCTGGCTTATGGGCATGCTGGCAAGGCACGAGGTGGATCCTATGGCAACGCCTTGTGTTTGCACAGCTCCCATTTCTGCTGCCCTGTCCTGTTTTTCCTTTCACCTCATCTTCAGGCCTTCAGTGAGAGGGCCCCAATCTTCCTTGGCCAGTTCTGACTCAGACATTGCTTAGACACATGCACAGCTTCAAGGGATAAAGCACCTCAGAGAACATTTTCATCCCATTTTCACAGACTGGAAATGAAGGTAGTGATATCCCGTTTATCTGCCTCAAAAGGGAGTGTGAGGGCAAGTCAGTGGTTTAAAGCACCATGTAGCTGTTGGGGTTTCTTTCCTATTGTCATGAGAAGTTGGAACATAGGAGCAGCCAGTCTGGCTCAGATCACCCCTCTGCCTGGCCCAGTTATTTGTGTCCAACAGGACCAAGGGCAGGAGTTTAGGAAAGGGTTATCAGGATAAATCAAGACCCTTGTCTTTACCTTTACATAGCCTTCGCTTGTTTCCCACTAAGCTGAAATAATAGCAAAGGTTTGACTATTGGCCTAATTGCCTTTCTTTTCTTTACCCCTGTTTCCCTGGAAATGAGTCGGTCTGTGAGAAGGGAAGGCAGGAAGGGTCTGCTGTCAGTGGAAGAGCAGCTCTCAGTCAAAGGCAGCGGGGCAAACCTGCTTCCTACAACCAGGAAGGGAGTGGAAATTTCCATGGGGCTGGTGCTCGTGGGTCCCGCCAGTCTTGCCTGCAAACCCTCTGCCTTTGATTCCAGGGTCTCCTCACAATGGACTTTTTAATGCATCATTCTGCCTTTGATGACTACTGCCAGATTATTTTTCTTATCTGACTTAGGAAAGATCTGACAGGATCAGTTAGCTAGCTCCAGGGTAGGTTCTTTGAAAAGCAATGATTTAACAGGGCTTTCTTTTACCTCCTCTTGGGGTTCTCCAAACTTTCTGGTTTATCCAGCTCTCTGACACACAGCACTGCCCTCAGCAGTGCCTGGACAGGCTTGGTCGAGGTGCTG
Organism: Pomatostomus ruficeps; assembly: GCA_013400735.1. Lineage (NCBI taxonomy): Eukaryota > Metazoa > Chordata > Aves > Passeriformes > Timaliidae > Pomatostomus > Pomatostomus ruficeps. The sequence continues at coordinate 363,912 of VYZT01019165.1, read as the reverse complement.
GCACAGCCTGACCCATGGCTGTAACTTCTCCTTCCATTGGGCCCTGAGGATGTGGAGAGCATCTCCAAATACAGCCCCAGGGAAAGGGGAAGCCTCTTTGGGCAGCATGGAGGTCCAAGGTGCTTGGAGTTAGCAAGGGGGTAAGCACTGAGTTAATCTGCACTAAAAGAGGCTGCCAGAAAGCTCTGGCTGTGCATTCTTCTCCCCTTTTGGCCTCTGCACAGCCCTCTGCGAGGGTGGAGGGAGAAATGATCTCCGCTCAGCTGGAGCTGGATGCCAGTAAACGCTCAAATGCTCAGCTGGCTTCAGTTGGTCCCGAAGTTACAGGGTTTGCTGGGATGGAAGGGAGATCAGCAGCCATCCCAGACAGCTGGGACCCTCGTTGGAGAGTCAGAGGGACACAAGGTCTTGGCAAATATCAGCCAGCTGGGTCTCCTCCATGGGAAAGGCAGCCACACAGAGCCCTCCATGGTGAGAGGTGAAGCTGGAGGAGCTGCCGTGTGGGACCAGTGGTTTGTGGCACTGTCAAACACAGAGGGGCTCACGGAGGGGTCGCATGCTTGAGCAGACCTGAGCAATTCACAGTCAGAGCTATCAAAGCAATGACCCAGCTCCTTTAACACGCTGTCTGAAATCGTGCTCAGAAACTATAACACAAAATTTTAATGCTCCATTGTATCGTTACAGACAGGCCAACAATGATGTTTTACATCTACACGTCACCTTCCACACCAGAGAATCCCATTGGGAAGCTCTGGAGTGAGTTCAGGGGACTCTGGGGGCTAATGGCATTATGTAAAATGTCCATAAAGGCACACAGCAGCTCAGTGAAGTATAATCCTGGTCTCCTCCCAAAGCTGGAAAATTTTTAATGGGGGAGGATATAATTGCACACACTGTGGACACGAAGAGGATTTTGGATTTACCAAATTCCTGTGTCTAAGCTAATGCTCTCACCGTAGCCCTGTTGAGTAAAGGGCAGGCAGAGACATCCCATAACCATCCAAACCGGGAGAAGGCAATGGACAAAACCATTGCTCATCTTCAAGAAGGTGGAGAGACACTCCAGCCTCAGGATGACTGGAAAACCCTTTATGATAGAGAGGGAGCCCAGGAAGGAGAGAGGAAAGGAAGGTATGGGGAGAGGGAGGGGGCTATGGGAACAGCACAGGGCTTGCAGCAATGGGGCTGCCTGTCTGCTGGGACGTTTGCCATTTGTCCAGATTGGAGCTGGTGATACAGCAAAGCTCTTTCTCTCTTCATTTTTTATTATTCAGACAGATAGAGCGTTTCTTTGGTTGCCATATAGAATGAATTTCAGATCTGATGCCAGAGGATATTCGATATGAGATCTAAACAGCTCTCTGTGTAAATTCATAATGCTGTCTGTGCCGGAACATGTTGCAAGACTTTGAATCTTACTCTACATTAGTGCCATCAGATACACCTTAATGCAATCAAATCTAACACACCCAGCTAAAGAAAAGATGTGACACCCTTGCTGTAAAGCCAACAGAAAACTCGCCAAAAGGGAACAAAATCCCATTTGGCAAAGCCTCAATCAGCTCAGGGGAAATTCAGCATTCAGAGTGTGCAAGTGCTCTCAGTGCCCTGTGCAGAGGGTATGGAGGGAATTCTCAGAGCAGAGAGGGAAAGGAGGCATTGGCAGTGAGGTACTTTAGATAACATTGCTCTTGATCTTGCCTGAGATTCACCCTCTGCTCCGAGGCTGGGAACATCTCTCCTGGATTCACCTGCCTGGATAAAGAACCTCCTGCCTCCAGCTCTGCACTGCCTCCCTTCCTGCCCAGGGAATTGCACTGTAATTCCCACTCTAAAACGTTTCCTTCATCCAATATATTTGGGAAAGCTTGTAGATGATGTAATTAGGCAATATGGACCTAATGTAATTGGGCAATATGTGCAGTCCTGACACCCGGTGCAAATGCAGCTGAGCTGGGTTCCCCATCTATGGCAATCACCAAATTCTCTGCCACTTCAGACAGTGGAGCCCTACGGTGTTTCAAAATGTGTGTAGCCATATAAGGTTCTTCTCACGCAGGTGTCTGTCCCCCTTTGTGTGTTTGGCTGTTGCTGGAGGGAAAATTTCCTGTAGGTTAAATATGGAAATCTACTCATGCAGAAATTAGGGTGTTCAGAATTCCCTAGATCCAGATCACTTCAGTTCCCTTCCCCTCCTTTTCCAAGCAAACTTTCATTTGGCTGTCCCTCCCAGAATGGGATGTAGCACATGCCCAGCTGAAGCCTTGTGCTGTGTAGATGGAGCAGGGCTTGCAGCCTTCCGCAGATTCTTGATCAGACAGCAAGATGGGAGTCATGTATTAAAAGGTAATTGCTTTTGCATGGTTTCCTGTAATTTTAATTTTAAAGTGTGCAAAAAATAGACTAGATACCTTTAGTATATTTTTTGTTCATAGTCGTCATCTCCCAAGTGATAATTCAGTATGCAGAACAGGAAAAACTAGAGAAGAGACTCTGAAACCTGCCCAGTGAATGGGAGCCCACAGCCAACATTCTGCAGTAGTTTGGTGATCTTTACACAAGTCCAACACTCTCTGTCATTCACTTCCAGTGGTTATTTTTCACAGCTGACCCTATAAAATTCACTCAAGTGGTTGTGATGGTGTCACATGTGAATAGCTTGCAGCATCCAACATTTTCTTAGGTGAACCACAGAATCATCTAATCCATCAGGGTGGAGAAAGGGATTTCTGACATCTGTTTTCACATTTAGATGTGCAGGATATTTGTCTTGCCATCAGTATGGACTTCTCCATTAAGACTGAACATCATCCCTGTCACGTTATCCCTTAGCCTTTTAATGGGAGTGATCCCGCCAAATGGCAGCTGTCCCTGAAGCTGGCATTGAGAGGGATGGCCACAGGAAAGACTGGCAGGGCTGTGATGAAAAATGTGTGTTTCACTGTGAATGACCACACTGTTTGGCACCTTTTACTGCAAAAGCAACTCTCCAAGCCCCACAGCTGCCTTCCCAAACCACAGCCAATTCATTTTATCAGGTAAATGAGGGTTTGACCCTATTTTTCTGATGGTTCACCATTATGGGAACTTTCACACCCAGAGTAATTTTGTGGTCAGAACACTGGGCTAATAAGTAGAAAATTAAGTTGAGTTGTGGCTTTGGAATAGATACCTACCTGCCTATGAGCCAGCTCCCCATCTAGAAGATGAACATATTAATACTTTCTTACTCTATTGATTGTCTTCTGTGCTTATCCCAGATGTCTGTCCGGATGGTCTTTGGTTGTAGAGTAATCGAGAGGAGGACTCTGAATTTGCTCAGCCCCTGCAGCTACTACTGTGCCCTTTTCTCCCTCTGCTCCAGCCCTCACAGCCCAGCAGGTCAATTCCTCTACACTATGATGATAAAAATTAAGTATTCCCTAAGAAACGGTCCCAAGACCCATTAGAATTTTGTTATAGGGAGGTGACTGCCTACAGTTGCTGTTTCTGCTGTGAGACAGAGCTTCTGACCAGCCCAGCAATGCCCTTCTGTTTCATTTGTTGATTATTAAAATATATTGGATTGCTAAAAATGAAAAGACACGTTCAGTGCCGGGCACAAGGAAGGGGCAAGGGATCAGCCATGGTGATGATCTAGAGTGTGAAACTCCCTACACATAGGAGAGGAGGTTTTTTCTGTACAAGACAGGACCTCATGTATGTTCAATACACACAAAGGACAGTCAATGGCTCACCTTGAGAAACAAAAACGTCTCTTTCTCAGAACTTCTCTGAGACAGCAAATGGACTCTGCCTATAATTTTATTAAACACTGTAGATACTATTTCACATGCAGCTTTACATATGTTGAGTTACTCTGCCCGTGCTGTTCCTCGCAATATTGTTAATGATTCAGTACAAAATGTGCATGCAGACGACAATGAAAATGAACAGTGAGAGCAAAGGAGAATTCAAATGCAGATAACAATTAACTGTGGATGAAGAGCCATTATGATCACTGTTCAATGACCTGCAGATACCACACTCTATTCAATAACTGATTATTCCCCTCTTCAGCTGGTCCCGCTTCACATCCCAAGCTGGTTTTTTTTCTTTTTTTCTATTTTTTTTTTGGTCTTTTTTTACCAGCTTTTACAAATAACAGAGTAGTAAATCTCAGCTCTAAGAGGGGGAATCTGAAGAGACTCACCTAAGTGCATTTCCTGTCTGCCGGTGGAAGCTCTGATTACAAGCCTGAGTTCAAGCACAGAGGAATGAGCAGTTCATAATTTAACAAAAAGCCTATCTCAATCATAACCTACAAGGAAAGATAGAACAAACTGGGATTGCATAGCATAAGGAGGAGGAGGAGACAGAACGGGAATAGGCTATTGGCCTATAATATAGCAGCAGTAGGGTTACCTGTGCATCACAGATTGCCAGACCGGGATATAAAAGACAAAATTTATAAATCATGGCAGAAACCCAAAAATTCCTGAATCTGAAGGGGAGCTTAAACCCTCTATGAAGTCCTTGTCTTATCAAACTGGTGAGCAAGAATGCAATCACGCAGTTCAGCAAGGCTTGTGTGTGCACTCAGTATGTACTCAAATATGAATATACATGTGTTTGGACACTCTGATTTTCAGACTTATTCTACTGATGGTAATGGTGGAATAGTAAGTGCAGAGTGGAATCCCTGTTTTCCAAAACAATATTTGTTCTCATTCAAAAGCAGAAGTTTATTTAGCCGTCCTTACAATGATGGTGGTTCCATTCAGAACAGATGTGTAAACACATTTTAGTAGCAAAACCTAAAACCTATCCCTGAATTTTTAACTATACACATTTTCAATTGTGACATGTAAAGATTAGAGACAAAATGCTATTTCTTCTTATTTTTGAGATACTGGCAAATGTAACAAATCATTTACATGTCTACATTCACTACATTTCTGATCACACAAAGTTAAAACTGCATGCCCTGTTCAGGTATGATGTAGCATTTATGGTGAAATGCATATTTTTACAACCTTGCATAGACAGAGGGTGTGGAGATCAATGATCACCAGCCACAAAAAAATCACAGGTCTTTTGAAGTTGTAAGCATTAAAATTTCACAGGCTGTTGAGCGACAGTATGTGAACATTTACAGCCACAACACACACTTGATAATAATTTTTACTAAAATAATGGTAGCTTGGTATTACTGTCTGTGAGTTATTTGTTTTTCACGTGCACAGGTAGATGTTAGAAGTCCAAATATTATTATGTTGTTATGGGAAGATGACATTGCTGTACTCTATTACATTTATTATCACTTTTTTTACTTGAGGACATGTGGGCCAAGCAATAACGGGTTTCTGTGGTCCTTAATGAAGGACATTTCCTGAGCGATAGGCAGAATTTGCTCCACGTCAAAAATTGTTACGTATTGCACAACAGTGGCAGCAGTAACTGCTTGTGATCACATCCCCTGAGTAGGTAACACTGCACTGAGCTTTGTACATTAACTTGTAAGCATCCCTGGGGAGGAGATTCCTCTTGGGAGTTGGCTTTGTAACGGAGAACATTGCTAACCTGGGCTTGGTTGGGAATTTATACTATTTCCATTTCCCTCTTCCTGCATTCCCAAGCCAAAGGACAAGTGCTTTCTGCTGAAATCATTCAATCCATGAATTGCATTCGCTTGCACCCACACCAGAAACTCCTCAGCATCCTCCAGGTGCCAGCTGACAGCATTCCTTAGTTCTACTCATGGGCTTGGTCAGCACCTGGTAAGCTGGACACACTCACCTTTTTCTCATCTTTCCCCCTAACACAGCCTTTGCAAGGACTTTGCACACACAGACTGTCCTCAGCACTGCATGTCTGAGGTCCCAAATACCCTGAAGCCTCACAGTCCCTGGGACCTGCTCTATGCAATTAAACTGATTTCAGCACACCTCAAAATTTGCTTTGTGATTTAAGACCTTAGACACCAATTCCAGACTTCTAAACTTGAAAACTGTGACTTGACTGCTCCTCTATCCTGTTTTCCAAGGTGCCAGGCAGGCACAATTCTGTCATCACAGTGGAGTCACGGGGCCATTTGCAGAGTACCAGGATAAATTAATGCCCTTGGATGTGACTTTTGCAGGACGATGACATTCCGTGTGCCTGGGCTGTCCTGTTATCCTGGGAAGCAGGGCCTGGATGCCAGACGCTGGCCCAAGTTCAGGTGCACTGGCCTGTGGAGCCCTGGTCACTACCAGCACTGCCACCACAGCCCTGGGAGGGCTGTCAGAGGTCTGTGCTCTCCAGGGAAACAGAGCTCGGAGGGAACGGAGCTCCCCAGAAACCTGACATGAAGGAGAAGTGCAAGGACTTTCCGAGTCCCGCGATTACTATTCTTTTGCTAATGTGCTTCGCGCTGTTCTCTTTATAAATTACTGAATTATCCTTAGGAACAAAAGGTATTAGGGTCCTGCAAGCTTCTCTCAGTTTGTGGTACGACTAATTCATTAATGTGGCTCCAACAGGAATGTGTGCAATGTTCTTTCTAATTGGACATGACTGGTCAAGAATGACTCGGCCTCCATCCAGATCACACTGTCACTTATGCTGTATAATAAGCTACTACTACTGGCCCATGAATCAATTTTTAAACAATCTCCAGTAATGAACTTGGACGGCCCATTGTTGTTGACAAAGAAATGCACAGTCCTGCTATTGTCAAGGGGCTCAATTATGGGTTCTTGCTGATAAAATAGAGGAGGGGGGAGAAAGGGGGGCGGTCTACGGACAGTAGTGACAGACTGAAAGAAGTGTTTCATCTCTGGGGTCCTTACAGAGGATGACAAGCCAAAAGGTCAGTTTCATAGAGGTTTAACTTGAAATGTCTGAGGACAAAAAAGGCATCTAGAATCATTAGGAAATGTGAAGTTTGACTTGCACCATTGGAAATCCTTAATATATTATTTTAACTGTAGAACTGACAAAATCTTTGCCCACTGGGTGGGAAAGAGAGGTTAAGGGAAGTAAAAGCTTTATATTTCTCCAGTGGGGGGGAATAAAAAGGTTAATTTTAGTAACTCTGGGAAGAGTCTGTGAGGAAACTGTCAATGTTTCAGCCCATTTGCCATTGTCCTGAGCCAGCAGAGTCAACGCCGGTAGCGGCAGAGGCTGCTGCCGGCACTGGCTGCTGGACGCCGGGCTCCCAGCGCTTTCCCCTCAAATAACCTCACCAGTCACCGAAATGTCAGGGCTCTGCCCAGTTCCCCCTGCCTGAACCAGCCTCATCAGCATGGCAGCGCTGCTTCAGCGCTACACACTTTGTTCGGAATTACTCGCACATTACCAGGATTCCCTGAGCCCCACACGGCATAAAGAGGAGAAATATCTCTGCAGTGGTTCTTAGCGGCTGCGTCTGGCATGGTAGAAGATGTGCTTGAAATACTCTTCCCAGCTGAACAACACCCTACAAAGCAAGCTCCTTGTCATGCCTGTGTGGGGCCACAGTTGCCAACTCTTTTTAAAGCTTTCAAAACACCATGCAAAGTCAGGGACCTGATGCTAGGTTTCTTCCAGAGGACACTGCTTTGATCCCGTGGAAGAATGCCCACCCAAGTGAAAAAAAAAAAAAAAACAAGCAGGGTGAAGATTTCTAAGTGAATATGTCCACTGGGTCCATGAGTAAAAGCATTCTCTCTTTCCTGGTGATTTCATCACAAAGATGGAGGAGAAGGGCGTAGCAGGGCCTGGACTAGGCAACTCTGCTGTGTGTTTGTCAGGAGGATGAGTCAATTCTCCACCTGGATAAGACACCATGGCTCCATTCCCCAGCCACAAAGCTGGACAACCTGAGTGTTTTTGAAAGACCAGCCTTGAGCAAGACCAGTGGGAGGAATGCAGTGAGGAGGGGTCCAGCAGGGAAGTGGGGAATTAAGCACATGCGGAACTTTACTGAAGCAGGAATGAATCTGGACATGCAAGGCTGATGCCTGCTCAGAGGTAGAGTCTGAGCCACACCTGCTGCTGAGAAGGCTGCTGGGGCTTGTCCAGCAGATTGGCTCTTCTCACAGGAAAGTCCTTCCAAAGCCCTTCAGCAGAAACACAAGGGAAGGTGCTGAGGACACCATGCTCGGCACACCCCAACACCAGCTTGAGCCAGGGGGAGATGCTCCAGGACCACACGTAGCAGCACACAGGGACCTGGTGGAGCACATTGTGCAGGCATTTCATGGAGCAGCAAAGGACAATCCTTCATGGAAGCATGTAGCTCAGCATTGTTGGCTTTTTTATTGCTCAGAACCCCGGTACACAGGGAAAATTCTCCTGGGACAAATCTGGGGAGTCTGTCAGCAGAGGAAAGTGCTGGGCAGTAGGGCCTTTGCAAAGACAAGCTGCCACTGTTGGGATATGTCCTTAGGACAAGATCCTGTGTGCTGGCACTCTTCACTGAACTGCCAACATAGCCAGCTTGCAGGTGACTCCCAAATTTCTCAAGGAAAGAAAGGAAAGCTTCCCCTCCCCATTCTCCCAACTGGCAAGAAAGTCTCTAGAACGTGCCCTCCTGTGAATATAGCCAGACCTGTGGTGCTAATGGTTTGTGATTCACCAGGCAGGAATGCCTCTCTGTGTCCAAGAACTGGGCTCTGGTTTTTCCATTGCTCCCTGGGATAGAGAAACAAGCAAGAGGAAGGGACTTGAGCCCAAGAAATGAGAAAAGGGCTGTGGGGTGAAGAGTCACAAGCATGGGGGGTGAGGACTGGCCTTCCACCCAGCACATTGACCCACAGCTCATTTCAGTCAGCAGAGAGTTCAAGACAGCCCTTGTGCCTACAGACAGCATTTTGAGAAACCATCGTGCCCCGGGCAAGTCATACTGCAGCAACCCTGGACCATGGGACAGAGCCAGATGTCCCAGCAGAGGTAATTCCCACATCAGCCAAGGTCTCTGTAGGGGCTGAGTGGAGGAGAAAGGTCTTGGGAGCCAGAGCTATTTGGGCACTGGCTGAAAACCCTCTACTTGCAGAGCCAGAGACTGCAGGGGCCGTATTCGGTGCCTGTCTCAAGTCTGGGCGACCCCGTCTGTTCCCATTAGGAGGCCCAGGCGGTAAATTGGGCCCTGAATATATAATTAAGCAAAGGGCACCATCCTGAAGCCAAGGTTCACACTGATTTGTTGTGGCTGGGGTGGGAACAGCCCTTTGCAAATCAGTCGCAGGATGTTACTCCTAGTCAGCTGGAAACTTGGTAGCTCAACTCCATAAAAGCTGGATCTAACGCTTCAGCTCCCCAGCTGGTTTCAGCATCCTGACCAGCACGCAATCCTGTGGCTTGTTTTCTGCACGACAGTCTGGAAACCTTCCTTGAGAGCCTCTTGTTTGCTGGCTGCCAGGATTTGCCATGCAGATTCTTGCCAAAGGGATAATATAAACAAAGCATAATGTCAAGTTTCCCACACAAGTAAGATGATCTATTAGCACTGCACTTTGTACTAATTATTGCACAGTGGGTGGGGGCTTGTGAAAGGAGATTTATGCATTCAGCTAGCCTCACTTTTATTATTTGTAAGTACTTTTTGGCAAGGAATGAGCGAGATATGTATTTTATTGTTACGCTGTTGCAAACATCCTAATCTTCTGCACTCATTAAAACCTCATAACAAATAGTAAGAATGATATATTGCAGCCACAACGAGCATCTCATTCATCCCCAGGTGGGGGGAGGGGGGCAAGACACAGGAGAGGGAGGATGGGGCAGTTGGGAATTTGGTTTTTTGGGCCATGGTCATGTTTGCATCACATGGAGAACCCAGGTATCCGAAGGGAGGAAATAAGGGTATGGATGAGGAAAGGCTGCTGGGATACCCAGGTGGATGGGGAGCTCTGAGCTAAGGTATCAGCGTGGAAGAATGATGCTGCTGCCTCAAAGTGTGAGTCAACACTCCCAGAAAGCAAAAGCCCACTTGTGCCCTTCCTGGCATGAAGAAGTTGTATATCTGCTCTGGGAAGTCACATCACTACCCAGGAGCAGCCAGGCGTGCAAGGCTTGTGCCTGTGTGTGAGGTACTGGCAAAAGAAAGAATTTGGGACAGCCTGGGAAGTGTATTTCTGTGCAGCCTGGACCAGGAAAAAGGACCCCAGAATTTGCACAGTGGGTCAGGTTGTCCTCAGGAAATTCACTGCTGCATGCTGTACCCATGGGGTTGATATTGGGTAAAAGCCAAACTTTGTCTGCTGTTTTAGGGGAAAAAAGTTCAGTGGAAAATAATGTCCCAGGCTAGAGGGCTCTAATGGTACTTCCAGGGCCTCACAATGGTTGTAGGGCATTTTTTTTTACCAGGAAGCCTCAGGCAAAGATCAGAAAAGACAACCCAGAGTCGTACATGCACTCTTGGCACATTGGAAAAGATTGCAGGAAGAGATGAATGGAGAGATGGCAGGAAACCCAGGGAGACACAGTCCCAGCTGCTCCTCCCCAGACCTGCACACCCCAGCTGCCAGAGCCATGCACACCCTGGCTCATGCTTACCTGGGTGGGAGGAGAGCTGAGACACTTTGCTGCAGAGCTAGTGGTGCTTTCTCACCTAATCAGAGCCTTTCTTGCTCCACTGTTGAGTCTCTGTAGGGGCTGGGTTAAGAAAAGGACTTTCATTCTTTTCATCCCTCTTCATCTGGGCTCGATGATCCTAATGTGTCCCTTCCAACTCAGCATATTCTATTCTATGATTCTGTGATCCATCATTTGTCCCACTCTGAATATTGTATTTCGAATAATGTAGTCAGGGCTTGCTATGAACCCCAGGCTGCTGATCTTTTCCCCCATCAGAGCCTGTTCAGGTGTCCTTTCTCTCTTCACCTGCTTCTTCCAACATTCCACTCCTGTTCCCTCTCTTTCTAGCCTCCCATAAGTTACATCACTGAACTGACTTCTGGTTACAAGGGAGGAGAGTGTGACCCAGAGGCCACCTCTGACTGTCAGCATCAGCCTGGGGCAGGGTCAGTGTGGAGCAGAGTCCAGCAGAAAATCTCAGACACCCTGTTTCCAGCACAGCTTTGGGGTGGCCACGTGTGTCAGGCAGCCAGCTCCACCCTTCTCTAGGTACCTCCAAGAAGGGACTGAAAAAAATAGTGACTTTTTATCCCTCCCATCTCAAAAGTCTTGGCATCATCTTTCTTCTTCAGTTTCAGGTAAAGTTTTGGGACTGGTCCAAAACTACAACCCAGAGGTTTTGAAATATTTGGGAAGGGCTCCTGCATTGTCTTCTTCCCCAAGTTTGTATGAGTTTTGCAGCTGTTGNAAGGGAAAGAAATGGTTGAATTTAGGAAATTATAGATATTGGCTGGACCTTCAGCCTATAAAAAATGTTGAAGTATAGAACACTTCACAGAGATACTTTTTGGTCGTTTTGTTTGGGTTTTTTTTTTAAGATATCCCTTCTAATCCTAAAGGTCTCATCTCCCCTTCCTCTGGCTGAGCTCTGTTACTGCAATGGCACCATGCTCCCAGGGGACCAGGAGGGCACATCTCCATGTGGGAACAGAATAATCACGCAGCCTTGGCCTTTGCCCTCACACGGATATAGGAGGTGGAAGGGTGTCCTGCTCTGCTCCACCGTCTGGAAGCACGGACAGATTGGTCATTACACTGGAGCCATGACATGGCTAATATAAATGCAGGGGATTAGGTCCATCTGTGCTGGATGCTCAGCTGGAAGAGCAGCACTGGGTGGAGAGGCTGATTTCCAGTCTTGCCATCAGCACGTCCAATGAGGGATGTTCTGGAGACAGATTTTGGAGAAAGCCTGGCTCCTCTCTGGGGTAGGAAGCAGAAATAAGGGGGAGAAATCTTGTGCCTGAGACACGAAAAATGAGGGTTAAGGAAGTTGTCAGCATTAAGTAACTCATCCCTCAGGCTTAAGTTGCCAAAACAGAGATCAAGAAATACACCCAGCAAGGAAGGGCTTGATACGATCTTGGGAGCCACTAGTGTGAACTCAAAATTGCTCCATTAAGGATCAATTGCTCCCAAATGCAGGCACACATTCCTGAATGAGGGATTGTTGAGGCTGCTGCTGCCATTGTTGGTGGCAGGGCACCATCCACAAGTCTGGCCCACCACCCCCCCGTGGTGTGAAACCCCAGCTGAACAACCTCACTTCATTCCTCCCCATCACCAGCAGCCCCTCCAGCAGCTAAACCCTGCCTCATGCCTGCCCGGCCACTTGCCCATCCTTATCTGATTTTTTCATCTTTTCAGACCTTATCCTGATAGTAAGCCTGAGCCAGAACTGGGAAACTCCCTCCTTCAGCCGGTGTCTGCCATAGTCTGGTATCATTTTTGTTCTCACCTTCCTCCCCATTCATCTCCATCGCAATGCAGACTGTTATCCCATCCCTTCTCCCGTCTCCCCCAGCACGCTGCACTCAACCTCCCTCTGCACAGGCTCACCCTGAACAAACCTCTTTTGTCAGGCCACCCCACACAACAAGAAAATTAGCATAATTTGGGCATGTTGAGGCCACCACAGCAGCTAGAAGCCATGATTACGGTGCATGTGGTTAGCACAGCCTGCAACATCAAACAGCGTGTTTACAACAGATGTAATCCCTGATGGTACAACAGGTGTATAACAGTCAATACCAGCACTGTAGCGATCAAATAATGCCGTGGCACATTCGCATTGATCCGGTATTAATCCAGCCCCCTCGGGGGTTTGAGTTATGATTTATATGACTCACTGGGAGGTTTCAGCACTTCTTTGGCACGGCACCAAACTGCAGGCAGGGATCAGTGTGTAATTCACCTTTGCAGTGAGAGCTTTTTGAATCCCCGCTCTTAGCAAGCCAGGTTTGACAATGGCACTTTGAAAGGGAGGGCTTGTCGGAGCACGCAGGGGCACGTTTCTCTCAAAGGGTGATTCATGCACTGCAGCTCCAGCGACTGTCCTGGTTTTACATGCTCCAGTGATGATGAATCAAAGCAGCAACAGGAGCGCAGCCCACATCAGCTCTCACAGGCTCCTGCCCGCACTGTGAGTTTCCTCTGCATCCCTTTATACATCAGCCCAAACCGTTTACCTGAGTGAAGAGGAATACAGGAGAGCATGGGATGAAAGCATACCGAGGGAAAGGAGCTTCTGAACGGGAATCAAAGGAAAATCCCACGGTAGCACATCCAAACCAATGGAAATACTTTTCCACCTAGGCTCTGGTTAAATTGTCAAATTTGAGACCAAAAAATGGCTGAAATTCAAGAGAATCAGGACGGTTCAGAGGGATAACAAGAACATCTGCACCCATCTAAAACACAGGATGCTCACCCGGGGCAGGAGTAGGAGCCTGGCTCGTGGCTCTGCTTCTGCCTAACAGGAATCAGCCCACCTTTGACTACTCAAGGGTCCTCATTTAGAAACTCATCACACATCTAATTTTAGTTCACACCACTACAGGCAATTTTCAGGCTAAACACTGGCAATCAAATATGCACAGATATTAAATTAGGAGCTGTCTGTTAAAAACGAGGGCAAAATGCACTGCTGAAAGAGCATGGAAAGGAAGCTGGTGTGCGTGCTGCAATCCAGCAAATGAGCTTCACTTGCAGTGATGGCAAGCTGGTAACTTTCATGAGTATTAAATGCAATTAAAGAAACAAACACTCTCCATCATTCCCCAGAGTGAGAGATATTATCAGTTGTGGCTTTGTATTTTTACATAATCACAGTTTAAAGGAACATTTTTCCATATGTGGAAATTCCCTGTTTTCTCCTCCAAACGCTAACAAAATCCTTGCCTCTGGCTGGCTCCACTCTCTTGATGGCTCTCTGTTATGGCACTCCTGCTTGCCCCAAGGCCCCGGGGAGAAGAGATGGGCCCAAAACAAACGCCAGAGGTGAACGTGCTGGAGATCCAGTCCTACACCAAAACAGCATACATTCCCTCCGCTCAGGGTGCTTTTGAAAATTCCCCTCTTCCCAGTGTTGAAAAGGTTTTTGTGATCTCAGAGCCCTCCTCTCTCAGGCATCCCACTCCAGCGACGTGATCAAGCAGCACGTCCCACCCATGACCACGTGCCCATCACCCAGAAACCTCCTGGGGTGAGTAGTACGAAGGGCACAGCCGAGCTGGGAAGCTCCACCTGCACCACGGGGGGACACCCTGGGATCTGGATAATGATAACAGCTTCCTCCTCTGATCCTGCTAAGGGGATGAGCTCAACCTCACTCCAACAGGTCACACGTGGGGCTTTGGCTCCATGAGCTCAGCTGCTCTGCAGTAGTTTCATCCTCTTCACTCTTCAACCCAATGACCAAATCATTTTGCCCCTTGCTGGAGAGCGGGGTCAGGTACACCAGGCATGGAGGGAGGTTCGTGCCAAGGGTACACTGCTCAGGTCATCTGCATCTTGCATGAACACCTTGCACGAACACCTTTGCACCCCGAGCCATCTCACACACCCAACTAGAAGCATCCACACGTGGTTGTCCATGTGTCCATCTGCACCCCATTTCCATCCAGGTGCCATCACTGTTCCCCATAGCCAAGACAGAAGTGCTCTTCCCACATCTTCAAACCATGGGCCCCAGCACCCTGTGCACTGGGCGCTGATTTCTGGCTGGCTCGCATGGCCTTTGCTGGATTTGTTTGTTTGTTTGCCGCGCGTGCTGTTTGTGTGCTGTTTGCCTGCTGAGCTTTTCTCTGCCCGCATTCAGTCCATGGGCTGGCCTGCTCCGCTCTTGGATAGCATCTCACTCGCTTGCAAGCATGCAGAAGCTGCCTGGTTCTCCTGGCAAATCCCCAGCATGACCAGGACCATTCCTAGGTGCTGAGGTGAGGGTCTTTGGATGTCCTGAGCTCCCCCAACACCTCATTGGAGCTCCAGTAGAGTTCCTCTAAAAGCTGTAAATTTGATGACCAAACCTTGACGCAACAAAGGTCTGCTTTTCTGGTGGCACCAGGAAAAAGTCCAATGGCATCAGTACACTGAGTGGGGGCACTTTGTTATGGTTATGTAGTTATGGATGTTGTCTAAAGAGTTGTAGAATGGTTTGGGTTGTAAGGGACCAAAAATGTCACATAAATCCAAGCCCCCTGCCACAGGTAGGGATGCCACCCACTAGATCATGTTGCTCAGGGCCCCATCCAGCCTGGTCTTGGACATCCCTTCCAGGGATGGGGCAGCCACAGTTTCTCTGAACAGGAGACCTAAAACCACATGGAAATCATCCAGGAAAGTCTGTTAATGCTGAGTCCATCTCAAGAAGACCCTTGGGACCAGATTTTGAAACCTGTATCCATTGGGTGATCCAAAAGGCTCATCTCAAGACATGGGACACCAGCCATGTGTCCAGGATCCCTTAATAAAAAGGCCAAGAGTGAGAAACCATCCCACCATCTCTCTGCCAAGCCATGCTGTGCTATACATGAGATTCCTTGGGGAGGGGCTAAGCTCTGTGCTTACACTGACCAGACCCATGCTGTGCTTTCACGCTCTCCTGCATGCACATTCCCAATTTTGCATGAGACAGACAAGAAGACACCAAGGCTTTGAAGTTTGTCTAAGACCAAGGCGGTTATTGCTGTTATTTTCCATCTGGCAAGACTTTGAGGATCTATGGCTCTTTCCAAATATGTCTTCTGGGAATGTTATTGTATTAGAAACCATTTAGATATAAAACATCACTGTTCATGGGAAAATCTTGTTAACACAGAGCCACCAGCGGAAGCTCTTCTTAAAAATTCCTTTCTGCTTGATAAAGGCTTTCCTTATCTAACAGTGGTTTGGTGTCCTCCCCCAGGAGGCTGGTGTTGTGTCACAGAGTCAGGGAAGCCTCTTCCTCAAAGGCAGAAGAGGAAAGTCTAGATGAGCTGCCTTTCATGCCATTGTATTGGTGGCTGGAGCCCGTAGGGCTCATGTTCATTATCACTGCCAGGGGAACTGCCTGGGCTGCTCTGTCCAAGCCAAGGTGCTGCTCTGGTACCGAACCCCCTGGCCATGCACCCACCCATGTCCTGGAGGCAGCGTCAGCCCCTCTATGGGCAACCAAATTCTTCCCTTCTCTCCTTCCTCTTTCACTTCTCTTCTCCCTCTACCAGAATCAAACCGACCTGGATATTGATCATCTCTGATGTTCACGCTCATCCAGCCACACAGGGCTACATACAGCAGCTGCTGTTTGATTTTATTTCTAATCTCTTGTCATTTTTTCGACCAAATCCCTTTAAGCCTCTTTTAAATAGCTCAGGGACCGTGAAGGGCTATTCCCCAGCTTTGTTTCTCCTTGTTCTCTGCCTTTTTCAAGCACCTTTAAATTCATTGCCATTTTTACCCTTTCTGCTCTTGTCAAGCATTGCCTACACGAAAAATTTGTCTCCTCTTGACTCTGATTGGCACCTTTGCAGTGCAAGGATCTCGCTGGTTCGCTACATGAACTTGATGTTCCATTACCTTTAGCTGAAGGAGCTCTAACAAGGATGACCATTTTCCTGAGCAGCTCCCAGCTTTCCATGCGGGATCATAATTTCAGGGCTCGCAGGTTGCGAGGTGAGCTAGTTCCCTCCTGGGAAGGAAAATACCCCTGAGGCTGGGAAACACCACCAGAACCAAGTGTCCAAGGTTTCCTAAACCAATGTCAGGTTATTCAGGATTCTAAGGGCCCATTCCAGGATTTCTGGATCTCAAGCTCAAGCCTGGAGCTGGGGGTCTAGTAGCTTCCAAGGGAAGTAACTTTACAGGGTGGGAGTCCCAGGGGGGTCTCAGGGCTTTTAGGCTCCTGGCTTGCAGCAGGGAGGCTGGAAGCCCGGAGGTAGGTTTACTTCTCCACACTCAGCCTACATGCCTAGGCCTTTGCTTCTGGTCCATGCAAGCTTGCTGAAGGCCAGAGCTTCCTCGCAGAGGGAGTACCTGGGGATGAGCAATTCAGCATGTTCCTACAGCGCTCCACGTGCAGTGTCCTGTGGCTGCGGCCGCTGTGATCCTGAGCTGGGGGCTGGAGGCACCAAATTACGCTGAACTCCCTGTGTGCACCTACAGTGTCCAGCCTGGCAGTGACCTCCAGGAACTGAGGCCAAAACCCTCACCCCACTGCCCCACATGAGTCACTGCTGTTAAGGAACCTCAGTGCACGGACAGGGCAGCTCCTGTTGAATCCCTCTTGCCCGTGGCTTGGGAATACCTGCTTTATTTTCCAAGCCTTGCTCAGCCCTCCTCTTCCTCGGTCTCGCTGAGCTGCAATGTGAGTCCCTGCAACACCTGAAGGATTCACTGCAGAGCATTGCTTGCATTTTTGATTCTGCAGCTCAGAGCCCTCGAAAGAGCCCTGCAGCCACTTAGCTCATGATGACGACTGATACCAAACACTGCTTCCTCTTACTGCAAGTAAAAATAAACAACACCCTACTGTACCCACCTCTATCCAAGAAAGCACCGTAACTGGTATTTATAGATAAACAGAGATACATTGCCTGCTGGGGTCTGCTGCGATGAATTTAGACCTGAAGATTGAAAATCCAATTGTGTTTATAAATCAGCTGTGACATGCCAGTGTCATGTCATCAGCAGAAGGCAAAGGGCATGTTTACTACAAGCAAAGGCACACGCTACAGTCATATGCATAAGCAAGTTTCTGTGCAGACAGGTTATTTTTTGCATAGTGGTTTTTTGATTTTTACATGACTTAGGGATAATGCTCTAGGAGCCTTCTTTTTTGTCTTTGTGTATTTTTTTTTATGGTAACATTGTTTTTTCCCCTTTTGTGATTGACTGGAGGTTTTGTTAGGTTTTGGTTTTTTTAATGTTCTGAAGAATGTTTGTGCTTTTTTTGGCACCTTATTACAGACCTCAAAAAACCTGACTAAAACCCTGGCTGCTTCTAAAGCTCCTGCCAAAGGAATTCATGCTTCTCTAAATTTGCTGTTCACATTTCTCGTTCCAACTGATATTTTTAATAATAAATATGGTTACTAAGAATAACTGTTTACCACCTCTGTCAGCTCCAGTCTTTTATTTGGACTCAGATCTCACCCTTGGGTTACCTGTTCGTCTTGAACAAAAATCAGCACTACGTATAAACTCTGTGGGGACCCTCCTAACAGGTTTTCTGGTGTCCTTAGGACATGCAGCAATCAGCCAGCCTGAAAGCTGGCATGTCACAGCCTCCTACCTGTCTGAGATCTCGTAGGTGACATGATTTACATGGCTAAACCCAGGTTTCCCAATCCCCAACTCCTCTCCATATATCAGGTTTTTTTCCCTGATGTGTCTTGTCTCCAGCTCCACAGTCAGGCTTCCACATCCATCCCCTTCTATCTTGCCAGCCAGGGTTTTTTAAGCTACTTTTTTCCCCTTTTTCCCTACTTTTTTTTTTATCCTCTAGACCAGGTCCTCTTATTAGATATGCCCTTTTCACTGACCCTGAATTATTGCTACCCATGGTCTTAGAAGAACAGTGCTGTTTGTTAGTCTAAGAGCACATGTGACTACCCTTTTCCTGGCCAACACTAGAGGTTGTACCAGAGATTTTTTCAGGCCAAAAACCAGGCATTTCAGCAAAAGCTACAGGCTCTGAATGTGATCCATGAGGTCAGAAGAGGACAAAGGAATCATCGTCTATTTGGGGACCTGCCGGAAGACACTAATCAGAAAGACGTGCACAAATTTAGTCCAGAGCATGCAAGAGTTTCCCCGGGCAGCATCTAACCTCTGTCGGTGGCAAACATCCCATTCCCGCTGCAACGGGGCTGCCAGCAGGAGCCGGGATTTTAATGCCCGGGATTTTTACTACAGCCCGTCTGGAGGGAGCGGTGACTGACCGAGCCTGCCTGGCGGCGGCGGGGAGCGGGACGTTAATGGGGAAGGGCATCGCGGTCCATAGGGGTCTGGGCTGCAGGAAGGTTCCCAGCTCGGCGGCTCTTTAGGGTTTGCAACAATTTGCAGATTAGTGTTGGCACTTCCAAGGCTGGGCTGGCAGCGAGACCTTTAACCAAGACAGACAGATTCCCCGCTGTGGCACTGTTCAGCGGGCTTAAATGGAATAACGACGTCTCTCCAGCTTGGGTGATATTGGGTCAATCTTTTTCTGTTTCACTGTATTTCCACCCCCCTGCCCATCGCCATCCCCATCCTCCCCCCGCCGCAGGTCACTCCCGGGCTGTCGGGAGGGCTGCGCGCTGCCGCTCCTCTGCCTTTGTGCTTTGGGAGCTTGGGGAGGGGAGGATCATTTTTATAACTCTTTGTACCAACGCAAGCAGAGCTAATGGTAAAAGGCAATCAAATCTTCTGCTCCAAGGCATAAGCTGGTTGCCTGCGGGGTCAGGGAGGAATTTTGCCCTCCCTTCTCTCCTGGGTTTGGAGGCTGCTAGGCATCAGCACAGCTTGAGGCTCACCCTAAAAAAAACTCTCTTGTGCTTATAACTCTTCCTTATTTTTGCTGAGAAAAATGACAGAGGGAGTGACAGGTGCTTATGGAGTCCCCTGGGAAGGTCCCCACAGCAAGTGGGGCTGGGGGAGCTGTTCATGGCTTTGCTGGACTTTGGGGCAAAGTATCAGGTTGCCTTTCCTCCAGGGGTTTTTGACTGCCTCCCTCTGATGTGTTCTCTCTCCATGGTACAGTGGGAGTTTTCTGCCTCTAAGTCCTTTCTTTCCAACTCCAAATCCCTATGGGTGCTGGCTCTACTCAGGCTAAACGTTTTTGTGTGCCTGCCGGGTGGAAGCCTCGGGGTGGGATATACCCCCACCACCACCCTGGCATCCCAGCCTGACCCCCTTCCCTGGGGAACAGCTCGCCTTAGCTTGGGTCAAGGCAATCCAGCAAGACACACGGCAAAAATGCAAGCAGGTACAAGCAGGGAAACAACCGTTGGGAAGGCAGGAGTTCAGAGGTAAAGCCGGCTGTCCTCGGGTAACAAACTCTGGGCCACCCACATCAGAGCACCAACCTCAGCTCCCTCCCAGCAGAAATGACCAGGGGCAAATCTCAAAGGCAGAGCCAACGCGCAAGGCACACACACACACATACACACACGCACACACACCCCCCTATCGGCACGGCCTCGCAGGGGAACAGGCGGCATCAAAGGCATCCCGGCCCCTTCTCCCCAATCCGGCTGCGCCGCACCCCAGGATACCGTGCTGGGGACCATAAGGTGCAGGGTGGCTTCACTCAGGCCCCCTCCTGCCTCTCAGCACCTCCCTTTACCCCCCAGACCCATGGAGGGGTGAGCCCACTGCGGCTGCCTGCCACAAGAAAGAAAACACGCACTCACCAAGAAAAAAAGGGGCTGGAAAATTTCTTTATCCTTTTTTTTTTTTCTTCTGTTGCGTTCCGAAACCAATAATTAAATTCAAAAAATAACCCAACAACAATTAATGTAAATTAAGTGTGAGGTCTAAGCTACCTGCAGAAGTTTGATTTGAAAAGAGCAAAGCAAGCAGTTCTGGTTGGGAGCTCTGATAGTTTTTCTGGGACAGATGGTCAGGGAGGCAGAGCGAGGGAAGGAGGGAGGGAAAGTGGGTGAGAAGACACGGCTAATACGGGGTATGAGCCAGAGATTGCATGAGACACTCTGGAGTGGCAGGTGGGTTACAGCAGCACTTTCATCCTCTCAGATTGCACCAAAGGAGCATTTGGATGGCTGTGGCTGAGCGACACTGGCTCCACTCCCATGTCTCCAGCATGCTCAAAACCTTGCCCTAAATAAGACGACCTTGTCCCAAAATCAGAGAGCTCTCAGACCAAGAGGAGCAGGGAGAAATGCACAGGAGGTTTTGTGTTTATGGGTGCAAGCCACCCCTGCTAAGCATCTTTTTGAGACATCCTCTTCTGTAGGGTAAAAATCCCACTCTCCCTTCCCAATCCTGCCCATCTGCCCCCCTTCCCTCCAAGGGAAAGTCTGGTACCTTTTAGGTCTCAGCCACTAAGTCAGCCCAAAATAGGGTCCTACCAACACCCAGCTGTGTCCTCCTGTGCTACAGCCTGCAGCTCATCCCTTTGGCATGGGGGAACTCCTGTGTCACTCGAGGCACATCTGTGTCTCCCTCAAGGGATAGTCAGAGGGGCTTGGGCTGCCAGCCCCCAAAATTTATCATTCATTCTAGGTCTGAGCCCTAGACCTTCTCCCAGGGGATAAAACCCCATAGGCGGTCCCTGGGGCCAGCCTTTTAAAAGAATCCAAGAATCCCTAAATTGTTCTTATTTCTGGTTTAGCTGGGTCTGTTTGTCCACCCCAAATCCTGTCCTGTCTGGGGAGCTGGAGGATTGAAAAGTGCCCTTTTCTCTCCTGGCTGACCCCCTTTGGTGTCTTTCACTGGACAGTCACAGAACTGCAGTGTCCAGCACTCTGTTCTCTTGGGATTTGAGCTCTTGGGGGTGACCCCAAAGAAGTGACTGGGTATTTGGACTACCCTGGGGGGCGGGGGCAGAAGCTGGCTCAGAGCTGCCAGCTGCTTCCACCCACCCCCCCCCTGCCCTCTGCAGCCCCCTCCCCGTGTCCCCCACCCACGGCCCTTCGCCGGGGAAGCCGCGGCGCGGCGCAGCCTGCCCAGGGCTGGCAGGGCTGCGCCTCGAGAGAGACATCAAAGTCTCCCCTGGAATGTGTGTGGCTCTGCCGCGCTGCGAGAGAGATACGGAGCCAGGGATCATGAAAGAGATACTGTGATGGTTATCGCCCCATCAAATCAAGGGGAAGCTGAGCGTCAGGCTTGCCAACAATACCTGTTATTGTTCCTCCCCTGTGCGGCACTTTATTAAGCGCTATAATGATTTTAATATTCATGCATCTCCGCAGCCATTCCACCCCCCTCCCCTTCTCCTCCTCTGTGCTTTTCAACATATTCCACACTGGAAAGTGCCTTTCTTGCATTTCCTGGGAACTCACTTTCCCTCCGGGCAGCAGGTGTTTCAGTCCGCAGCACCCAGGCAACGTCCCTCTCCGCACCGGGAAAAGGGGATTTTCTCGTGGTCTTTTGCTGCGCTCTTCCCCCACCTCCTTCCATCCACCACCGCCCCCTTTTCCTTCAAGTAAAAGCTAATTAAGCACCACCCTGCTCAAATGGTGGCATTGTTTCACTATCAGGGCGAGAGAGAGGCTCGAAGCCCTTGTCCAGGCAGTGCTCCCACTCTGGCGGGATGTGTGCTCCCGGGAAATCCCCTCCATCTCCAGGAGGCTCAAGAGTGGTCCACAGGTGTCCCTGGATGGAAGCTGCAGGGCAGAGGCTTTACACTGGTTGTGCATGGGTTGGTTTGTACCAGCCAGACTTGGGATGAGCCCTCCAGGCACAACTGGAAGGTGCCTTTGCCCATGCTTCCCAGGCTGTCCGGGCTTCATTCCTCAGCTCAAAGAATAACACTGCGGGATGCATCTAAGTGTGGGTACCCCAAAAATCATAAAATCACAGAGTGGTTTGAGTTGGAAGGGACCTTAAAGATCATCCCGTTCCTATCCCCAGTCATGAACAGGGACACCTTCCACTAGACCAGGTCGCTCAAAGCCCCATCCAACCTGACTTTGGACACTTCCAGGGATGGGACAGCCAAAACTTCCCTGGGCAACCTGTGCTGGTGCCTCACTATCCTCCCAATAAAGAATTTTTTCCTAATATTCAATCTAAACCTGCCCTCTGTCAGTTTGAAGCCATTCCTCCTTGTCTTATCACTAATTGCCCTTGTAAAACATCCCTGCCCAGGTCTTGTAGCCCCTTTAGACACTGGAAGGTGCTGGAAGGTCTCCCCAAAGCTCCTCCAGGCTGAACACCCCCAGCTATCCCAGCCTGTCTCCATAGCAGAGCTGCTCCAGCCCTCTGAGCATCTTTGTGGAGTTGCTGCAACAGGTCCACCTCCTTCTCGTGCTGGGGACTCCAGAGCTAACCAGGTCCTGCTGCTCCTCAGCATCGGGACAGGCCAAATCCCAGTCAAACCATCATCCCAAAACAGTCAAAAATCTATGCTCATCACCTCCATCCTCTTGCCCCATCCCTGGACCGGTGGCAGCTTGTCACGGCATCTTTCCTGTGGATAGCGACCATCATGCTCCTCACAACAGGTTCAAGTGGCAGGATGTTTATTCGGGGATTACAGCCCCAAGAAATACCTACGACGTGGAGATTTATTTTGTGGCGTCCCATCCGTTCTGGGCTGGGCAGCGTTTTCCCAGGGGTGGAGGTGCCTGTCACTGGATCCCTGGGAACAGCAGCATGATCCACTGGCTGTAAGTCCTTGAGAAAACAGCAAATTTAGGAGTTGTTTCATGGGCAAATACTGCAAAAATCTCCTTCGAATGGCTGTTTAAGGGATTAGCTGCAGATAAGGGAGGAGAAGGGTTGCAGCTGGCAGGGAAAGGCTGCTGCTGGGGCTATTAGGGGTGATTTGGAGAAGAGGCTGCAAGCCTGATGCTGTTCTGCTTCACCACTCTCCTGCAGCCTCACAGGATTATTTTCCTCCTGCCTGGCCCAGTTGTGATCCACCACAAAAAATGGACCACATACTGATGCACTTTCCCCAGAGACCCCACCCCACCAGGACTGGTGACAGGGTGAGGGACACTTCAGCCAAAAGCAAAGCCCAGCAGCAGCACCTTCACCTGGCTCCCGGTTCCATACAGAGCCCACTGCTCTTCCCAAGGTTTACTTTCATTTTGAGGCACCTAAATTAATTTTTAAACTCCTTCCTCAGTTTAGTTAACTGAGTGTTTTCACTTGTAAATTAGATGGGGAAAAGGTACCTCTGAAATCATTAGAGTGAAATTAAAATTTAAAAAAAGGTATGGTGGGATAATTGCCCAAATTCCCCCAAGTAACTTGGGATGCCTTCCAAACCCAGGTTTTTGGTTACCATATTTGAGTAAAACCTTCCCCTGTTTGGAGTATTCAGAGCACCTGTGTTGAAGGGTAGTGGGTATAATCAGAGCCCAGTGGCAGTGGTGAAGGTGTGCAGGGGGATGCATGAACAGCCAGGGGACAGGTGAGGGGACAGCAGAGCCTGCCTGGGCCGGGAAAATGGCCAAGTACCACACTCCAGGGATAGACTCAGAGTAACCTATCCTTAAACAGGACAGAACTTCGAGGTGGGTCAGTTTTTGGGCCAGGGAACACATCCCACTGGTGCCTGTCCAGCAAAGCCCCTTTCCAGCGGCTCATCTGAGCCTGGTGCCGAGCCCATCCCGGAGCAGAGCAGGGGTACAGGATGCAGCCCCAACACCATCAGCTGCAGCTGAGGTATGCACAGCTGGGGCTCCCTGGCAGGGCTCTGCGCTGCCGTGGAGTTCCCCTGAGTTCAAAGCTCTGCTGCTGACTTTGTACCCTGCTGGAAGACACTTCCCCTTGCCGCCTTCCGGGTGAGATTTCATAGCTGCAGGAGAGAGGCCTTTTCATCATTTCGCCTCAGCCTTTCTTTTCTCTCTCCCCCCCACCTAATTTTCTTTTTTTGGTAACAATATCCTATACAGAAAGGAAACAAACAAATTAACTGCTGGGTCTCCAGGCTGAGGCAGCCTCACCCACACACAGCAGCCGTCACCCTTGATCCCCAAAGCTGCATCCCCTGCACCATCCCACGGGCACGGCAGAGCCCATGGGGCAGAGGGGGCTTTGCAGCTGTGTGGAGCCCCGTGAGCCCCACAGCAGAACTCAAGGTCAGGAGGGGACAGCTCTGCTGGGGCAGAGGGGTTCAACCCAGGGCTTGGCATCAAGAGCCGGGGATCTGTGAGGCTGGTGTGCAAACACGCCTCTGCTTTGTTCTCCTTCTCCCACAGGGATTCTCTTGGGAGCACTGAAGTTATTTGGTCTTTTTTCTTTAGAATGGAGTATAAGCGATGCTGGGGCGCCTGAGCATAGCTGTGATAGTCACACCTCGTGTCTGGTTGCAAAGCAGCACAAACCTTAAGGGACATCAGCGGGTGCTTGGTGCCCTGTGTCCTCCTGCCCACCCCATGCATCAGCAAAGGCCACCTGCAAGGCACAAGCCATCTGCATCATCGTGTCCCTCCAGGCACAGTCTCTTAAAACTGCCACCAAAGCCAGGCACGGTCACCAGGGAGAGGAGAGACACTCAGGAGCCCTCACACTCCCAGCACAGGTCACAGGTGGGGACCTGCAGAAGAGGTCCGTGAGTATGGATGTTTCATAAGCCACCATAAAGGGCTCAAATCAGGGCTTAACTGAGAGATTGGCAGGCAAAGCTGAGGCCTCAGAGCAGGCAAGATGGCAGGAAAGGGATGTATTTTTCCCAAACATAAAACCATAGAATTATTTAGGCCGGAAAAGACCTTTAAGATGATCAGGCTCAACTGTTAACCCAGTGCTGCCAAGGTCACCAGTAAACTATGTCCCCAAGTGTCACATCCACACATCTTTTACACCCCTTCAGGGATGGTGACTCCACCACTGCCCTGGGCAGCCGGTTCCAATGCTTGACAACACTTTGAAGAAAATTTTCCTCATATCCAACCTAAACCTCCCCTGGCACAACTTGAGGCCAGTTCCTCTTGTCCTCTGATGCAAAATCCAGATTATTCCTACTGGTGCTTCCGTGCCTCCATGCCCAGCACCCCATGAGGCTTGGCTGGGATGGGGTCTCTGCTAGCAGGGCTTAGCTGTGCTGGGAGCCTGCAGATGTCCCAGGCACAGCACAAGTCCCAGGGGTGGCAGTGGGGGCATGAGGTGAAGAAGGAAATCCATGCAAGCACACTAATGGACCTGATGGACCTGGGATTTGGGAATATACCCATTTTTCTTCCTTATCAGCTGGTAAACAGCTGCTGTCTATCTTAAAGCCTTTAGCACAGCAGAAAAAGCGACTGAACTTTTGAAAAGGTGGGTGGAGAGGAGATGTTTGACCCTGTATGAAGGAGTGTAGGGCCTCAGCTATGACCCCTGGACTATTTAAAGGGGAAAAATGCCACTGCCATGCTGAGCACCTCACAAGGTACAAACCATCTGATCACCAAATCTCCTTGGAACACAGAGTTGTGTGGCCACCAATTGTTTCAAGACACAAAAGCAAATTTTGGTAATTGCTGGATGGCCTCAATCCCATTCCTAATTTTGAAGCCATGCAAATCTAATATTTAACCAACAGAATGAAGCAGCCTAAGTTTATTCTGGGCCCCATGGTCATACTTATAGCTTATAGTAAATAGGTAAGGCAGGCAACTTAGCGGATAACAATCGTGTTCAGGGGTTAGGGAATTGTTAGGAGCTGTTTTGCCAAGATAAGGTTTCTGACATCCATCATTGCTTCTGTCAAACCCAAGAGGTTGTGAGCGTGGTGAGAAGCTGCCATGGTTTTGCTTTGTTAAAAAGCTTTCTGGAGTTTACCAAAGGGATTTTTAGCAAATATTGATTTTGCAGTGGTGATAATTCCCTGCAAGCAGGTACTGTGCCCTATAGCATTTAAATAACTGTTGCAAAGCTGTTTGGGGAGGGAATACCAGAAGTTATTTAATTATTTAGGTCTATGATCTATCAATTTATCTCTTTATCTACTTATCAGTCTATTTTCATCTATTTTATACAAAATCAGCAATCAGTTCAAGCGGGTTGCTATTCCTGCTGCTGCTGCAGTTCAGCTGAGTTTGATGGGAGCCACAACTTCCTGAGAGTCATTTTAGAGCTCATGATCAACAGCCTAATGGGGATTTACCAAATACTGCTTGTTAGCAGAGCTGCATCAGGTTACCATAAACAGGGTAATTCAGCCCAAACCTCCCTCGCTGAAGGCTTTACCCCTCACTGGGGCTCTGCATCACTCTGGCCCCCCTCATCCTCTCCAGATGGAGGCAAAGGAGCAAACTTTCCTCTCTGAAGAGCTCAGATCACGTGGGAAAACCGCACAGAGCGTGGAGGGATCTTGACATACAAATGTGCGGCACCTCTTCAAAGCTCCAGCACAGAAGCTGTTTACACTGTAAATAAACAGACACAAGTAGCGGGTGCAATCCTTTTCCTCATGCTCCACTCTTCTGGGAAAGACAGGCAGCTCCAGAGGTGCCGCGCCCAAGTTCAACAGCAGAAAAATCCCCCACTTTTTGTTTATTGTACGGCGGTGGAAAGGGTCCTCTGAAATAAACTGGGCAAAAATGGGACAAGGAGACTGGAAACAGTGAAATAGCAGGACTTCTTTTTAATCAGCAGGTTTTCAGAGGAGGTATACAAAGGCGATGATGAATTTGCTCCCACCATCCCATGCCCAGGCACATCTGGCTTCTCTGCCAGTGTGGTCAGTGCTGAGGAACACTGACAAACAGGGGCAATTCAGGTCCATCTCTCCCATAGAAGTACTTTCCAGGAGGAAAAAAACAAACTTCAGATGAGCAACAAGTGAATCATTTACTCCTGTCTGATTGTTAAAAGAAAATCCAGACTGGGATGACAGGTTTAGTGAGTATGAAAGTTACTGCTGTAGGTACCAGGATGCAGCTTCCTTTTATGGCTGTGTGTTTTACCCAGACTGTCAGGGGGTCCTGCATGTAGGACCCCAAAAGCAGCTGCATGTAGGACCCCAAAAGCAGCCCTCAGTGGACTGCACTGGGGAGGAAGTAAAGTTTTTCCCCAGACCGGGTGGGCAGAGGAAGAAGGTAGGGAAGAAAAAGACCTTGTCTTAGTGATGGGGAACGTGGAGCAGGGCAGAGCACCACCCGTCCCTGAGGAAAGCAAATGGGGGCCCACCCGGTGTGCTGAGCATCCTGCAGGTGAGAAAGCAAGGACAGGAGCACTGAGCTGCTGTCTGAGGTATGTACAAGGTCTCCTGCGGGTGACCCTTTCAGCTATGGGACAGCTCTGTGACATTTCTCAGAGCTTTCAGACCTGCCAGAGCTTTGGCCTTGGCCAACCAGCACCCTCACATCAGGCACTGGAGGAGGAAAGCGAAGCATGCCTGGCCGCAACAGCATCCATTCCTATGGTCAGGGATGTCCGGCAGCCATCAGCAGCTCTGTGGGCTCAGAGAAAGGTGTAGAGCAACTCTGTGGGATCCAGCAGCACCTGGTGCATTGGGTGGCACTGGCTGGACCAGCAGCCTTGCATCACCACTTGGCTTTCAGCCACCAAGTGCACTTCCTCCTCCTGTCCATCCCTGTGAGATTAAACTTTCCTCTGCCAGGTGCTCTGTGGTTGGGGCTGGGCTTGGAGAGGCTGGGTGATGGTGGTGAGAGAGCTCTAAAACAACCCAGGGTGTGGACACTTCTCTGGCAGTCATGTTGTAGAAGGGCCTGGCTTGCCCAAACCTGTGCCGTGTGTCCTCAGCCCTCAGTGGTGGGGGCCTCTGTAGTGATGGAGTCAGCTGCAGGTTCCCTCATGGTGGTCAAGCCTGGAAGGCTCCTCAAGGACCGAGACTCCCCTCTGGTGCAGGGCAAAGCATCCTTTGCATGTCTCCAAATGGCAAAGCTTTGGATCAGGTTGCACCAGGATTTGCTGTCAAGCCTTGGAGAGCTGAGGTGGGACTAGAAAAGCTCCAGAGGTCTCTTTCCACCTGAATTATTCTGTGATCTGAGGAGTTTCCCTGTGATCGCAGGACCAGCGAGATGCACATTACATGCTGCTCTGTAATGAAGCCATATCCAAAACTCCTCCAGACAGGGTTTGGGTCATAGTGCCTCTGGGTGTAATGACACCTCTGTCTCAACCAGTCCAACAGGATCCTGCTGTAAAACAAACATTGCATGGTAGAAGTATGAGAGAGTTGATGCCCAGATCCATGGATGGGCTTTCACTGGGAATTAGGCACTGTTGTGTCTCCAGGCATAACAGCCACTACAACCTGAGGCTGTCCGGCCAAGCCAGGGTCACCACACAGGTGTCCCTGCAGCCTGTCCATGCAGCTCCTGTCCTCCAAACCAGGCTCCAACCATGGCTATCCCCACCTCTGGGTGTTTATTTCCTACTATTCTCACTCTTGCCCCAAAATATTTCTGTTACAAGGCTGGTTCACAGCACCCCAGTTGGGCAGCTAAAGCTGTCCAGAGGATGAGGTGGGTTGAGACTGTGTGTTCCTGCTGTGGGAAGAGGGGGCACAGGGCAGGGTGATGGCGGTACAGCTGAGAGAGTGGAGGTGGCTTCTCCTGCTGCTTCTGGATGGATGAAAGGCAGGGGGACTGGCACAGAGAGGTGCCAGTGGAGGGGATGCCCAGCCCCCAGCTCCCACCTGCCATCAGCACCACGGACCCTAGTGGGATGGGGGCTTTTCTCCAATAGATCACCCAAATTCTCCCACTGCTGGGGCCCCTGTGTGCCACAGTGCCAACCTCCCCACGAACAAGGGAGCACCAGTGATGAGATCCCATGTGTTTTTGTTTGTGCTAGCTTTGCTGAGGTAATTGCCAGCAAACACTGTAGCTTGATAAGCAAAACATTGGCAAGATGCAATTTCTAACGCATCTTTAGCTGAATTTGTAGCGGTTGTCTCCAATTTGCAGTCCTGTTTGTGTCTGTGAAGAAGGCACACACTTTCTCAGCTCCTTTCTCATGTTCCCACTTGCCTTGCACAGCCATGGAGGTAGAAGGAGGATTCCCCTTGCTTTATGCAGCTTGGCTTTGACTGAATAGCTTCCAGTTACCTTGAAACCTAATCTTCTTTTGAACTCTTTTTAAGTCAGTTGCATTCTTGGAAGGAGATGAGCCTGCGAACTTGTATCATCTGATGAGAGAGATAACAGCCCTGCAGAACCTACGCCCAGTGGCAGGCACAAGCCAGAAAACATCTGCACCTGCTCACATGGAAAAAGCACGTGGGTATTAGAGGAGGCAATTTGCCTTTCATGAGTTTGGGAATGTTTATTCCATTGAGAAAGCTTCTCCGAGATGTCCTGGCTGCCTGTTTTGGGACAACTGCCCATCGGTCCTATGGGAGCTTTGGGACATGCTGCAAGACAAAATGGTGCTGAACATCTCTAGATGAAGATAATAATTTGCTTTTTTGGGGTAGTCTGGTGGTGTGCTTTGCAGCTGGTAAAGGGGGTTTATGGAAAGAAGCTGAAAACCTTGCCTCTCCTTAGATCCATAACTCCCAAGTTCTGCTCTTCCTCCTGCCCTAAGATAGGGTTTCAGCAACAAGATGTGCAACAAATTTAGGTCTGTATTCCTTGCCAATCTTGTTTCCAGTGGCAGCAGCTGCCCATGTCCACCAGAGACCATGAAATGCCATGAAATGACCCCAAGGATCACGTCATTCCTGAAGATCACATGGTGATAACCCCCATTCTAGGGGAATCTGTGGAGCTCTTCCTATTGTTCCCATATTCCAGTCGTTGGGTTAAGGTGACTTTTGGGTAGCCTGGCTGGTTTTCTGCACTGATGTACATCCCTATAGAGTCCAAGTGTCTCTGACAAGTGTCTGCAGATCCAAGCGTCTGGTGTTCGTCTTTTCTCCTCCACGTGGAGTGACCTCGCTCTGCTGTTGGCTTTGCATTAGCAAAGTTCTTGCCACTAAAGGATGAACTCAAGCAAGCAAGGAGGGACAGGGACTACTTGAGAGAGACAACCAGATCTGCTTGCTCTTACCCATCCCTCCACCCAAACTGATCATGAGACCAAATGGTGGCCACTGCCTTTGGGGTCTGCCATGGAGCAGAGGAGCATCAAAAGAGAGGAGGGCTGGAGAGAGTGACAAAAGCCACTGCATGTAACATCAGGGCTGGATGCTGAGCGTGAAGCAACCTACCTACCCACGGGTGAAGATCTGGGCCCTCAGGACTCCTGCGGGGAGCTGGGGTGACGCCACCTTTTTCATGTGCCTTTTGTGCTCCTCCATGGCTTCTTGGATCCCCAGCTTCAAACACAGCTGCTTATCTCCCTGCATTACTCAGTGCTTCCCTACATGTGCTCTAATGCATCTTCAAAGCGCAGCGCTCGCCGCAGTGAACAGACCGGTTGATTCAATTAAAGAGACTTCTAATCAACAATGGTAGTGACTGCGAGGGGTGGGGAGATTATTTGGGGCAGCTGGGAATAAAATTGCCCTGAAAGTGCTCACTGTCAGAGCCATCCGAGGTGATACCTGTAACAACTCAGAAGCCTTCTGTAAAAGTCTCACCTTCACAGGAGCAGAGGAGCCTCTGCAAGAGCAGACGTGTACTAATAGGTTTTCCTTTTTTAGTAGTGTTATTCCCACTGGGATATTAAAGAGCTCCCCCAGAGCATCTGGGCAAAGAGCTAATTCCCCCGAAACCCAGGGTGGTTCATCAGCCCCAATACATTGGCTCTGAGCTGCTCTCAACTTTCTGAATGCCAGATGTGGGTTTCAAATTGTAACAGCAAGGGTGAGCAAGAGGAAACAACCAGCCCTTTTCCCTCTCAGAATTCCTTTGTTAATTAAAAAAAGGGGGGAAAAGTGGTGAAAATCTAAATTCTGGTTCCAGAGGGTGTGGGCAAAATCTCAGCTGGAGCAAAACTGTGCTCTTGAAAAAAGCAGGCTCTTGGTCTGGAGAATCCTGTGGCTATTGGAGGAGTTTTTTTCCTTTGTATATTACATTTTTTGAGTCATGGCATTGCTGCTTATTTTCACCTTGCTCTCAACCAGGATGGGATGACATCAGAGCCCCCCAACGACTGGAGAGGAGCCTCTCTGCAAAGCACCCCAACTGGAATCCTACCAGTATGTGCTGGTCACATGATGGAGTTTGGGGCTATGGGAAAGGAGGCGAGTGGGAGTGGGGCCGCCGGCTGCCAGAACAGTTCATACGGCCCACAGCCCGCTCCTGCCCACATCTGAGGAGCCGTTGGGAAGGCGAGCGGGAAGGAGGGAGCTGCGGACCAGATGCATTGCTCCGGTGGGCCGTCTCCAGCCTGCAGGCCCTCGGGAAGGCGCGTCCGCACCAACGCTGCCGGCGGGTGCTCTTTGATAGGTGCCGTGGAGGAGCGAGATCGTGCATTGGGGAGAGAGGGAGAGATGCAGTCCGGGAAGTTGTGTCTATCTTTGTTCTCCTCCTACCTGATTGCGGGGTGACTCAACCCCTTCAAACCAGCGAGGCTATTTCTGACACGAGGTGCTACTTGGCGTGACTAAAGATGGAAAAGCCTGCCCCATAACTTGGATGATAAAAAGGATAATAATTATGCTTTATATAGCAGACTTACAAATAATGGCTTGCTTCTTTGGCTGTTCAAGACCACACACGCTTTTTTTTTTTTTTTAAGGGGGAGAGGTGTGGGGGGTTAATTTGGGACTTTTTTAGCTGGAATGGGAGATCTGTGTGGTCCCGTAGGCTCCCGTATAATAATTCTTTTAGCTTAATATCTTTTGATCTCCTCTAAGTTATTCATCAGCCCTGAATAACACACTGCTTGACAGTCAGAACTTTTTATTGGTGAAACGGTGCTTCATTTCACCTTCAAACAAAAGCAGGCTCGATGCTGTGCCTCCCCAGGAACCCATGGGCAGGTGTCAGGTACGTTTGGAGAAATGGGATACTAAGTGGAGACAGGAAGGAACAGGAGGAATAAAAAGGAGCAAGGTTGACAAAGAAAGTTACAAAGGAACAAAAGAAAAAGCTGTTTAAAATAGATGAGAGGCACTGGAAAGATAAAAACCAGTAAAAAATTTGGGGTCTTTTTACCCATTTACATAAAAAATTAAAGGGGAAATAAGGGCTGAAGTGAGGGACAAGCAAAGGGAAGTTAGTTCCAGTCATCTCAACGAATCCAGTGAATCTCCGTTCCAAGTTCCCCCAAGCATGGGGAAAAGGGAGTCTGGAGGATAAAGTGGTCATGGCTGAGGAAGTGGGTTGAGATGCTCAGGTCCAGGGAACCACATTGTCTCATTCTGCAAAAGCTGTCAGGTTGGGGAAGGCACAAATGAAGAACAGCCCAGGCTCCCTATATTTGGCAAGGAGGGAAGTGAGGGAAGTGGTCTGCCCAACTAAACCCCCTGACCTGGGATCACCAGCATGGAGAGTGACAGAACATCTCCCAAACGCCAGGAGGGACAGTACATTTTTTACACTGTTAATGTTTTGAAACTTGAAAATCGCTGTAATACTTTGGAGTGGCACACAGGGTACGGCAAGTTCCTCTGAAGATGGTGAGTGCTGCTGGGAGCAAGGAAGCAGAGACCTGTGCAGGAAGCATCAGCTGAAGGGAAGGGAGATCCCTGATGGGGCTCCCAAAGGATCAGTGCTGGAAATCGTCTCACATCTTCACTAGTGACTTCAGCACAAAAAACAACAGCATGTTGATAAATCAGCTGATCCCAAAAAATGGGGGAAGGAGGACAGGCATAACCAGTCTGGAAAAATACATGAATAACAGTTCAAAAAATGTCTCACTCCAACAGTAGGGACACCAGAAATAGGATGGCATCAAAGAGCACAGAAGGCAAGGTGACACACTGAGGGTGGCATTCATCTGACCTTGCATTGGCCATCTGAAAATAGTCCAAACCCACTCTGTAGCCAGAGAGGAAGGCAGGTCCAAAAATTAAGTTTTCCAGTAGGAAGCAGCAATAATAACTGTCATCACACATACACCATGTATGAGAACATCATGCAAGCCAGTGTAGAAGGAAAAAACTGATGTTTGCTCTCATATGAGGTTTTCCTGATGGAGAGGAACAGACGATGCAAGAGAGGGCACGAGGCAGGGGGCAATCACAGTGACATGGTGCTCCAAGGACATTGCCAGCGTCTCGCAACATCTGCTTGGGAAGAGATGGTCACACAGTGGTGCTGGCCAGCACTGGGACATGCTAGTGGGGGACACCACAGCAGTACAGCCAGGAGCTGGCTGCCCCAGCTGGTGGCAGGAGATGGCTGATCAGCTTGGAGGTGGATACTGGCACATCCTCAGGTCATGGCATGGGATTTTGGGTTTCACCATCAAGTCTAGTTGGGACAGAGTGGTGGTAATCCACCCTCAGACCTCCTACCATTGCTGCTGTAATGTCTGAGGAACGTTTATTCCTTGACAATCCTGGAACAGGGAAGGACTCTTCCAAGGACTTTGCACCTCACGTAATACTGTAGCTTCTACTTCATCCTTACTAGCCAGGACTTCAACCAAAGCCAGGATTAATAGCCAAAGGATGATATTTCCCCTCCTTCCCCACCCCACCCCACCACCCCCCGGTGCCCATGTTTATCCTGTGTGGTACAAAAAGATCAAAAGTAAATGAAATGAAGCCCATCTCAAGGCACCTGTAACAAGGTCACCTTGGTTTTGACGTGGAGGACGTGCTGCTGCCAGGCTGGAGATCCCCTCGTGTAAGAGCAGAGATGTTAGGAGAGACCTCTGTGGTTTGGTGTCCACCACACACATCTGTCCATGCTGAGACCTCTCTCCAGTGAGAGTCTTGGGCTCCCAGCAGCAAACAGCGAGCAATTTCTGATCTCTGGGAAGCAAAGGAATGGAAGCAGAGGTCAGAAATACATCCCCAGTGAACTGTGGCAGCCATTGGCCAGCAACCCAAATCAGAGTTTTTCTCTCCAGGTTTTAACTCCATCCTTGCAGCACAGTAGACAGGTCAAAGCCTGCTTTGAAGCGAAACCCAGGCTGTAGCCCATATGCCCAGGCAGGCACGGGGCCAGGTTCACACCGTGCATTAGCCCTGGCTCTCAGGGCTTGTGTGTGGACAGTCTGGGCCAAGGCTTTGGTGGAAGACTCAAAGCTGCGTGGGAAGCTCCCCGGGAAAGGGGCCAGTGGTGCAAAGGCTGCCATGGAGCCAGGTGGCAAACGCTGGTGAGTGAACTGACCAGGACAAAAGTGGTCCAACACCGCTGGGCAGGAACCAGAACTGAGATCCTGCATGGAGACACACTCCAGCCAAGCCCCTGGGCTGCTCCCCCTGGGTGTGGATCTCTGGCAACACCAACCCATACTGGCATTGGGACAAACTCAACCGTGGGCAAGACACTCACAGCACCCAGGGCTAGCAAGAGCAGGGCTGTGCTCTGCCTGCTGCCCTTGTTGGGGGTTTGCAAACCAGGCCCATCCCAGGGCTACCCGTGGGGGTATGAAAGAGCTGGGAGGGGGAAGGCAGAAAGGCAAAACTGCCAATGTGCAGTCTGGATCTAGGAAATCTGCAAGGTTATTGGTGTTAATACCTTGGTTTGGGCTGGAAAATTAAAGATGAAGAGCAAAGCACGGTATTTAGCCATAGATTAAAGAAAGAAACGGTAAACAGCAGGCAAGAATGTAGCCAGGAACAGGATGCTTCGCTATGAGAAATTACAAAGGCAGTTGAAGGCAGGAAAGGGCTGTGAGTCTGGGTCTGAGTGGCAGAAGCAGAGAGGCAAAGCAAATCCGGGCTGAGCTGGCATGCTGACAAGTGTGTTTGTGGCCTTCAAACACAACAAGATACAGCCAGGCTCCTGTGCTGATTTTCTGTGGGGAGCCTGGGAGTGGTGTTGGGGTGTGGGGGATTGAACTGGGGGTTTCTGCCCCTGTAAGGATTGAAGATAAACTGAGCGATGGGCTCAGTGTCAAGGACAGTCCTGGCTCAGCATCCCTGAGACTCTGCTCTGAAAGGAATTTTCCCTCAGTGGGGGAAATTAAAGCTATGGTTAATCTACGTCTCTTGTCATCAACAGGGACTGGAGGAAAGTAATTTTAAACTCCGTTTAGATGCAGATTCTTTGGCTAAAAGTCTGTTGCCTTGAAGACAGTTGTTGAGATGTACTTGAGTGTCCACCCTCTCCTGCCCCCAGCTGCTGCTCCAGTCTCCTGTTGATACACAAACCAGCACTTGAGGATGTCTCAGACACCCCAGCATCTCTCAAATGGCCTCAGGTACCATGTGTGTTCAACAAAATTTGGGCCTCAGAGTTGTTTAGAGCTGCTGGAGAGAGCTCACCCAGCCCAGATAACTCTTTATAGACACACCCCCAAATTTAGGGATTTGTGCCTCAATTCTGAGTCCAAACAGAGCTTCAGTTGGGAAATCTTTTTCCTGCTCATTGCTGAGCTGTAAGTTGCTCGGCCGTAACGGTGGCTGCTGGCAATTGGCTCTTGCACAAACATAACACAAGGCTCTTAAGCAAAGCAAAATTCATATATGCAACACTGATAAATCCTCATGGGACACCAGCGGAGCCAATGGGTCAGACAGGTCACATTTCCATACGGCGCAAATCAGCTTTGCTACCTCCAAATGGAGGCAGTCACATCAATTTACACCTGCTGGAGAAGTGGGCCCAGGAAACTTGATGGGAAAGCTATTTCATCTGTCGTGCCTCCACTTCGGAGAGCAGGTCGTGCGGCAGTTTGCTGAGTGCAGTGCCCAGATGCAATATGATAAGGCACTTCCATGCCTGGAAGAAACACTTGTCTAGAGAGATTTTAATAATGACTGCCTTGCAGAAGGGTCGTACTGCTGGGCAGTGAATGTCCTCGTTCAGTCCGTGAAGAAGAGCTGCATTTAATCCTGGTGCACCACTTTTCCTGTTAAACCAGACTCCTAGGAAAGACTAATGCGGAAGAAGATGCAATCAAGGCAAGCCGGTGGAAAGATAACCCATCAATTACCCAGCGGCTTGGGATATTCCTTCAAAGGCCCATTCAATTAGACATCTGATTTGCATGTCTTTCCCATTTGCTCTAGGTACTCATTAGGGGCATTTAAATACAACCCTGACTGCAGCCCCACAAAGCCTTGGGTGGATGCTTTTGAGAACCTCATTTTAGTTTATCGGAGTTGTCAGAAGTTGCAATTACTGTAGAGTAAGAAACAAAGTTCTTTATCACCCCTTTGAATCTGCTGGGATTAACACCCCTCTTGCAAAAGTAAGTGTCTTTGCAGTCTTTTAAAGATCCCAAAGATCAAGATCTCTTAAACCTCATCAGAGGGATAGTCACAGTGGCCCCCCAACACTGGACTGATGTAAGGCTCAGCTCAACAGTGCCCTTTCCCCCTCTTTTTAACAGATTTATGCCCAAGTAACTGGATGCCATCCTGGTCCATGACAACTCATACCACAGTTCAGATTAAGCCAGGACCAGCCACTCTCCCTTCAGAAAGAGACCAGGGCTGGCTCCTGGCTACCCTTGGCTGCAGTGTCTCAGTTTTTCAGAGTGGAGAGGGGACCGCCCTGCAGTCCCACATGACAGGTCTGTCCTGTCCTCCTGTCCTCCCTCTCTGACCTTTGCTGCTCTGTCCGAGCCTTGCGTTCTCCATCCCAGTGTTTTGGGCTGAGCTGCTATTTCAACATGACCTGAGCTGAATTAGGATGGGAGTGACATGTGGACCCCCATCCAGCTGTGGCCAGGTGCTCATCTGAGAGTTTGGATTCTCAGATAGGGAGCCAAGATGATCCCGCCAAGCTGGGCCCGTATTTGGGACATCCACACTGTCCCTATCCCATGTGGGCACTGGTCTCTAACAAGCTCAAACCTACCTGAAAACTGCTCAGGAGTCTATTTTAAAATAGGGTGTAGGAACTGAATATCTTCAAGTCTGCCTTCCCCCTGAAAATTTGCCTGAAGTTGGCCCAAATTTTCAAGGATTGCTATGGAAGGAGACGTTGAGCGCTGATAGATCCTTGAGGAAAACAGATTTTAAAAAAAAATAAAAATCACCTCTCCCCTTCTCCTCCCCTCCTTTGGCAGAGCAACACAAGCAGACGTGGTGTAGACACAGCTGCACCCGCACCAAGGGCTTTGGTCAGTGTAGTGTGGTATCGTGGGAGGCAGTGCAGTGAACACGCTCCGGCAGGAGAGATCCTCCCAGCTTTGGCCCAGCCTCGGTCAATATTTGTCCTGAGTTTGCGAGGAGCCAGCCTCAAGGGTGACGAGGATTCCACATCCCTGTGTGTGCCAGGCCAGCAGACCTGGACCAGGCACTTGGGCTGCACACAGTGGTACCCCATCCCTGGCAGGGCAGGATGGGTGCTAGAAGAAATATGAGAGAAAAACCAGGGGTGACCCACAAACCCCATCCAGCTTGGCCCCACCAAACCCTTTGTGCCTGCCTTGTGCAGCAGCACCCCAAATACAAGCAAGAAAGCAGACGCTGTTTTAAAAGAAGAAAACCATGTTAGCCTTATCCCAGCCTTTGATTTCTGCTTGGATGTTCTTGTACAAGGTATAAAGGTAGTGTCTCTAATGAGATTACATATTATAGTCAGTCAGGAGCTGTTAAAAGGCTGTTTCTAATGGGATTAAAATGTATAGCACCCAGTTATAGCCGTAATTGCATTACACCCCTAAGGAGAGCCTGTAGTGTAAACTGAAGGCAGGTCAGGGATACAGCACACGCTGCTTCACTTCAGTATCTCCTGAGCTGCTTCCCTGTTTTTCCTTTTTTCCCCTGTCTTGGATGAAGAACAAAGAGGGAGAAGATTTAGCAGAGTGTCAGGAAGTGACTGGAGGCTAATCCCTCTGCTGACACTCCCCAGCACCAGGGGGAAGTAACTGAGATCAGCCAAATTGGCATATCAAAAGCCTTCTAATTATGTCACTGGTGGTTTAAGCCAATTCCTAACATTCTTATTCATGGAGTTTCCAGCACAAGAAAACCTTTCTTAATCTGAGCTGCTGTTCAGCAGAACTTAATGCCATGGATGGGTTTCTCTTTGTTGGTGCTGGGGATGCCAGGATGGCTCCCTGCTCACAGGCAGCAGCCTTGTGTGATGGCAGGATGTGGCAGGACATCTCCCAGTTCCTTCTGTGCAGTAAGCACAGATGTATCACTCAAAAAACAAAACCAAATCCCTCCTCCCCATGCACTTGCACTTTGGTCATGGGGAGTTACAGTAAGTGCAGACAGTTTTTCCATGAAATGATGGTGTGACAGAAGAGATTCTGCTTCCCTGCATGTCCACCCAAGGTTGTACAACAACCTCCATATCACCAAATCCCACCGTGCATTCACCTTCTGGTGTTAAACCCAGCAGGGTCAACATTAAAGCAGCTTGTTCCGTTCCATCTCAAAATCTGGGTCTTAAAAATGCTCTTGAGCAACTCCCTGCCCCAGGTTTGCATTCCTTGCTGCCTCCCCAGTGCTATCAATGGTGAGGGTCTGTGCTGGACTGCACGTGGGATGTGTCCAGAGCCTTGGCAGTGAGGCTGAGCCAAGGAGCCAGGGCATGCTGGCAGCTGGTGTCTGTCCTACCTGTTTGGTCACACACCTCCCTTTAAACAGGGACAGCCAGCTGGTTGGAAGGGTGTGAGTTTAAAGCAGTAATAATACTCGGTCCGTAGGTAGCACTTTTCATCTGCACCTTCAAATCTCTTGACAAATATTGCTCGCAGTAGCAGAGATCTGAAAAGAACAAAGAAATTGGGTCTGTGCCCATCTTGCTCCTTTGTAATATGCAAAGAGGGCCAGAAATCGCTTTGTTCATGTTAGATTTTATTTATTTTCTTTTCTAATGCATGAGAAATGCAGATCTTCATTGCTCAAGAGAAAACAGTGCATCCATATCATGGAGCAGATACTGAGCAGGTGACACTCAAGCAAACAGGGAAGCGATTTGTTCTCAAGCTACTTAAATCACCAGCTTTTGTACTTTTCTGTTGTTATTGTTGTAACAGCTCAAGAGCCTGCAAAACACTTGGGAGCAAAGAAATTTCTAGTAAGAGCTTGACATGGCACTGTCATCACTCAGTGGAGACGAGATGCTCCAGCCCTGGCTGACATGTTGGAGCTGCAGTGTCCAGCAGTTCCCGAGCCACACATGGGCTGTGCAGGGTATCCAGCCAGGACATGGGGACACAAGGGCTTTGGAAAGCTTTCAGTACCCTTTACCATTGCAAGGCTGGGGTTTGAGAGTAGCTCACAGACACTTCAAGTTTATTTTTCTGGAAAGCACCTTTTTTAATGATATAGTAGAGCATCAGCCTGTGCAGAACCAGCACCCAGCCCTTCCAGCTCTTTGAATGGTATCTGCCCTCACCAGCAGGCACTCCGGCCTGCAAAGCCATCCTCCTTTAACCCTTCTGAGACTTATCCCTGGGAAACACCTCTCCCTGTCTCCAGCATCCCTGGCACCATGTGGGACCATCACTGCGGCTGGGGAAGGGGGGATGATTCATGCAACAACCGCCTGTTGGGCCCACGTGTGGCCAGCCAGGGTGCCCAGCAGACCCAGTGATGCAGGCACTCCCTGGGCCCCAAATGGGAAGGCAAAACTCTCCCAACCTACGCAAGGCAGGGCAAAAGTCTGGCACCCGCTCACTGCCCCGCAGCGCTCGATCAAAGGGGCTCGGTCCAGGGAAACGTGCAGAGCGGAGCATATCCCAAGGGAGAGTGGGAGTTACATGGGAGTGCTGGCCATCATCGGGGCATTTGGGCTAAGAGGGTCCCTGCTAGTGTTGGGCAGTGGGACAGGGGGGGAGAGGGGATTGATTGCAATGGTCCTGGGGAAATAGCAGTGAGGACAGTAGCCACAAGGGAAGTGACCAGGCCATGGACCTGGCACTGGTTTTTAGCAGAAGACAGCATGGATCATGGCTCAGCCACATCCAGATTTTTTTCCAATTAACACCATCTGTTTCTCTAACCCATAAGCTTGAGATGGATATGGGGTAAATGAATAACATATTCCCTCTTACATGACACAACTGGCAAGAGAAGGGGATATAAGGTCCTGCCTGTCCCAAATCCCGTCAGTGCTTCACTGCAGGGATGTCACATCCAGGAACACGGCTGGTGACACTGGGGACACGTGGAGCCCTTTCCCAAGTGCCCTCTGGCTAATAGAGCAAGACCGGCGGTAGAGGGAAACAGGCTTCTGAAGCAGGACGCAGACCCCTGGGTGTTGAGCACTGAGCTGCACTGTCAGACTCATCCCTCCATCAGTCTGCCTGACCTCCTGGGTCAGCGGGCAGAGAGGACACCCCATTCCTGCCCAGAGTCCCATCACAAGCCCTCCCTCCTCAGCCAGAGCCCTGCACTAGAGCTCAAGCTGAAGATGCTGGCAGCAGGGGATTCATTTCCATCCCTTTCCCCTGGGTAAGCTGGAGCAGAAAGGAGCCACACTGGCTCCCGAGAGCCGGCTCCCTTGAGATGCTGATGGGCAGAGCCAGGAGCCCGGCCAGGGGCTGCATGCGCCAGATGCACAATCCATCCCCTACCCTGGGCTCTGTGTCTGACTCGCCTCCCCCAGTCACAGCATCACCTGCCTGTTTATACGGGAGATTTGAAAGCTGTTACCTCCAACTCTTTTTATACCTTGGTCTAATCTAGATACTGTTAATGATATTTACTTTCAAGACGCTCACCTTAGATTGGCTTTTCAACATCTAAATTAAGCGTTCCATCCCAGTCTTTGATATCATGACGGCACTTCAGCTACCTTTGATCATATCTACTAAGTATTCTCATTAGTAATCAACATTACTTACTTAAAATAAACACATGTTTTCTTGAAGCTTTGTGGTTACGCTTAATCAGCCGCAAAAATTCCCCTTAAGACGGTTTGTATCATTCAAGGGCATTTGCGTCCATAACCCTAAACAACAACCGTAAATAGCTGTTGTTTTCCCTGCGCTCTCCAAAATGCCATCTGCTGGGATCTGACTTTCCAGTGAAAGGATTTGATATCTGTAACATCCCCCCCGACCAAACCGCTGTTCGATACTGCCATGTAAACTGAATCGCGGGGAGAATCGCTGTTGGCAAACTCCATCTCTCCCATCCCGGACCGCCGGCTCCGGCAGAGGGCAGGAAACGGCTCCCGTAGTGCTGAGCCTGACCCCTGACTTCCCAGCAGTGGCGAAACCACCCCAGTCATGGCAGGAGATAACTGGTGGTGCTTTGGATGGGAGGCAGGTACCGCTGGCTTTGCACAGTGCCTGTGCCCTCAGACCGCGCCGTGGCATTTAGACAATGCAGGCCCTTACAACAAAGGTCCCTCTGACATGCAGAAAATGGTGAGAGGCTCAAATGTTTTGGGTAGGGTGTGTGACTCAGCTGCGATTGCTGCACCCTGGGCACATAAACCCTGCCTGGCTCAGGGTCCTGCATCGACATTTCGCATTGCTAATGAGCAGCTTGTGTACGAGCAGCCCTGACTCATCTCTGCCTGCATCTGAGGAAGCTCCCAGGAGAGGCAAATAGCTGCCTCCCTACTTCTCCTTGCTCTGAATGCAGCTCCATGTCCCCTTCCACCTCCTTTCTCTTGTTCCCACCCTGTTCCTCACCTCCTCCTTTGAGAATCTCATCCTGGTGTCCCATATTTTGGGGTGGCCCCAGATCACCCAAATGCATCAGCAGCCGCTCATGGTGAGGGATGGCAGAGAAGGCAGCTATGGTGACGATAGGCTCCCACCAGGATTCCTCCATTCCACCTGGCTCCAATGGGAGAGGACCACGTTGTGTCCCTGCCTGACAGGCACAGAGGGATTAGGAACACAAACCCCCCTGATAGGGTCTAAATCTTTCCTGCTGCTGATAATGCTTCCTCTGCTCTGGCTTCACCCCATCCCCTTCACCCTTTGATGTCAACTGGAGGCACCAGGTCTAAAACAGCCACTGCTGTTCATTAGACCTAATTAGTCCTTAATGTCATCTTAAATCCCATTTTAAAAGGGGGCCATTCAGCACATCCAGGGCTGAGACAGCCCTGGCTGAAGGCAAAGTTAAGGGGTCTGCAATCAAAAGGAGGGAGAGTGCTCACCAGGTAATTCAAGACGGAGGGATTTGCAGACTGCTACCAGCTGTCACGGCACCAGCTCACACAGACTGGGCAGGAGGGCAGGCAGCATCCCTCACAGCTGGGAGCAACCCAAACCCATGGATTCTTCTCCGTGGAGGAATGTCTGGTGTTTGGGACCACGTGTATCTCCACTGTTTTCTGATGGGGGCAGGTGCCATTGGCAAGGGGAGGAGGAGGAAAGGGTCTGAAGGCTTGGGCAGTCCAGAAATAGTGCATCTGGTCTGACTCTCAGTAGCAACGTTTTTCCAACCAGATGTATTTTTAGAAATGTGTTGAATCAATCTGTTGAATCAGCACCTCTTGGGGGCCATCCATTGGCTGGGGAAAGGAGAGCATCTCCCCCTTCATCCAACTCATCTCCCATGAATGCAAGAGGTATGAACACAAGCCAGGCTGAGTGATTAGGGCTTCAATTTTGAAAGACTTAGTGGGGGTGAAATCCTGTTTATCCCATGCTCTGGTGCCACTCAACACCACTTCTCCTTGCCACTCCATCCCCAACCCCATCATCTCCTTTGTGAGGCTCAAGAGCTGGAAACGGGATATTCCCCAGCCTGGGCCTTTGCCTGAGCCACACGACCAACCTCCCGCCTTTAGGTCCAACTTTCTCTAGAAACCAGGCCCACGTCCAAATTAATTTTCTGTATGTGTTGTTGGAGTGATTAGATCTGCAAATCAACATAGCCACAAACTGAATAATGCACCAGCGCTGAGCGCTGTCGGGGCAAAGCCCCAAGTTCCTCGTCAAGTTCAGTCCTGCAGAGCCTGTAACTAATGATTTTTCTCACTTGGCCCGGAGTCAGCGCTCTGTCTCTCACATGCACACACAAACATTGTACGTGTGCCTTGTTAGCATAGCACGATCTGCAGATAAACGGAAGGAGGGAGAGCAGAGCTCTGGCCCTGCGACACTCGTGTGACACCTCGCCCTCAGCTGAGCTGCTGAAACCAGGAGAAATGGCAGGATGTTGGGACAAGCATCCCACCACCCAGCTCCGGTCGTGTGGTGCCACGTGCCCTTCTCCCTCGCTGGCATAGTCTGCAGGCCTCTCTTTTGTTGTGTTATTGAGAGCTGGCCCAAAGCCCTCAGATACCAATGGAAGCCAAGGATGAGGTCAGTGGCCTGGCAGGTCCCACATCTGGACACCACACCCCTGGCCACATGGTCATGGATATAGAGGGTGATGGCAGCTCCCAGAAACTCCCCAAGCATCACCTGTTCAGATTCAGGAAGGAGAAACATGCAGGAGAACCAGCTACAAGCTGTCTTCTACACGCAAAGGCTGGTCCCAAGGGTTTCTTTTCTGGACCCTGATAGTGTCCCCTCCTGACAAATTAGGGTTTCCATCCACACTCACATCCTTCTCCAAGCCACAGGCTTCACCTCTGCAGGTGAGCACTCCCAGGGCCTGCAGCCTTTCAGTGTAGAGCTGCAGCCCCATTTGGGTCCCACCGGGCGTGCTGGTGGCACTCAGGGCTGCCCTGCAGTGGGGGAGACAGCACACAGCTCTGGGCTCTCTGCCCTGCAGTCACCCTCTTGCAGTGGTGGGTCTGCACCCACGAGCTCTCCAGCAGCCTGGTGGGAGGCAGTGAGCCTAGACTAAAGGAAGGGAGGACGCTCATCTCCTAAGTTACCTTCTAGATGCCACCTCTCACACTTTTTAGCCAACTAAAACATCTACTGTCCACAGCAAGAGACAGGATGCCCCAGAGGCCCATCCTGCTCCATCTTTGGGGACGTGTCTAGGGCAGGTAGGCTGAGTTGCCCCATGGGTATTTTTCTCCACTCTCTTGAAGGAGCCCAGAGCCAAGAGCGACCAGGGTGACATTTGCATCACTCGACAGTCAGTCTCTGCGGCACTGACTTGGAGCAGGGCAGGTACCTCAGCTCCCTTTGTAGTCACCAAAGGCCCTCTGGAGGTAAAATTCACCCAGCCTGCTTACAAGTGCTTCAAGACAAGATGAACTGCACCCTCAGTTCCCCTGGCTGTGCAGATTAGATCTCCATCAACTACAAAAGGAGCACAGTGAGACCTCTGGGCCTTTTATGTGTCTGCATTTAGTCATATGGTTCCCACCCTTTGAGACTGAAGCTGGGTAGGATAAGGATTTGCATCAAGGGAGCATAAGCCAGTGTAGGTGAGGCCCCCATGGCTGGAACAAGGAGAAAGATCAGCAAAATGGACTTGTGGGTGAAGAAATTATCTGCCCCCCAGAGATGTCTCTGCTTGGATGGGATCTGTGCTGGTGACAGCTCAGGGCAGAGAGGACCCCAGTGGCAGGTGCCAGCTCCCAGGACAGAGTGGGTGTTTAGTCCCACCTAAAGCCAACCTGCAGGGTGAGTGGCACCCCCTGGGCTCTCAGCACTGCCATGCAGTGACACAGTGAGACAGAGACACAGACCATCTCTGGCTTTAGCTTGACCAAACTGACCTATCACTGCACCAA
The DNA here is from genome assembly GCA_013400735.1 of Pomatostomus ruficeps. Taxonomy (NCBI): domain Eukaryota; kingdom Metazoa; phylum Chordata; class Aves; order Passeriformes; family Timaliidae; genus Pomatostomus; species Pomatostomus ruficeps. The sequence continues at coordinate 318,919 of VYZT01019165.1, read as the reverse complement.
CCAAACCCACCCTGCTGATGCCAGCCCAAGGGAGATGTCATCTGTCAGGACTATCACGACATTTGCTGGAGAAGCACCTTTGTGAGCAGCCTGGTCCCCCAGCCTGACATCCCTATGTTTCAGACACGTGACATTTAATGTAAAGCAGAGCAGAAAACCTTCCCTTCCAGTGCTGAACAGGATGACTTCGTGCTTAGCCACAGCTCTAGCTGTGATCTCCAGTTGTATCACCCTCTCCATTACCCTGTTCATTCAATTTCCTTAGGATGAGGAAATCATGATAAAATGATTGCTTTTACATGTTATTTATTCTTGCTTGTCAGTCAGGTGTGGTAAATGTAGAGGAGGTTATTCTTTATATTACACATCCTAAACAGACTGGGACATCCTAATGTGACACCAGCATGAGCAGGTGTATCTCCATCAATCTTCTTTCCCCATCCCACGACTGAAAAGGAGACCCTCAGTGCTGCTATTTCTGCTGTAGCACTTCTAAGCACACTCCTGTAAGGCTCTTTAAAGGATATTGCCTTAGCATTCTCCCTGAGAAGGAAATTGTATGCTTAACTCAAAAACATCTGTTCCCTGCTCTATCCATATAATCCTTTCCACCTTCCCTGTGGCCATGCTCATTCAGCTGAACACTAACCTGGCAATACTTGGTCCCAGCTTTGGGTTGTTGTTTCTAAAAGGTTGTTTCTACAAGGTTGGNGGGGGGGGGGGGGGGGGCACAAACATGACCCATGCACCCATAGAATGTGCCAGTGTACCCAGTGATGGGAGAGGAGCAGCACCACCCTGAGGTGGATCTCCTGAGTTAGACCTCGCTCACACCAGCAGAAAGGGAAAGGAGTCCTGCAGGTGTAGCTTGTACCAGCTTGCCAGGCAAAGATCAGTGCGAAAGAATGTGCCCAGGAGTACAACTCCACGGGTTTACCTCAGGGCCTCTGCCATTCAGACCATTGCCCCAGCTCACGCCCCAGCCAGAGGTTGCCACACACAGCAAAGGTTTTGGGTGCAGTCACCTCAGGAGAGGAGCAGCTTAGAGGATATTTTGCTCCAGCCTGGCTGTGCACTGTACACATGGCCACAGGAGGGACACCCTGGGCTCCCCAGGGAACCACCCAGCAGAGACCATCCACCCTTTCTGTGAGCATCCATCAGCCACTGTCCTGCTGCAGGAACTTGCTGTGGACCTTTTCCTCTTCCCATGGTTTCCTCTGGGAAGCAAAGCTATAGAGATGGCCAGACAGAAGCAGGACGTCCAAGAGCCTGGGAAGGGCATGGCTTGCACCCGCTGCTCAGTTTGGGTGCTTTCAGAGACAATAGGTCAAAACCCATATCCTGCAAGAAGTCTTGTACAAACATCTCCTTTCTGCAGGAGACAGGGAGGGGCAGTCACCCCTGGTGGTCCCCATCTCCTCTTGGGTGACATCTAAGCAGTGTCGGGCATGTGCCCATGAGGTCCTGGTGCACACCAGGACACAGCATGAGGGTGATGGTCCCCAGCTGGATCCTAACACAAGGGGCTTAGTGTGGGAGATGCTGCCCCGGGCCGGTCTGTGCCGCCCACTCGCACAGCATCTCCAGGTACCCCACCGCACAGCTTCTCCTCTCAAGCCTTTGCTCCGCAGCGAGATCAAAAGGCATCCAACCCACTGATCGCTGGGTTTTGTGTCGAAAGGCTCCCTGATTACCTCACCATTAGCTGCGCCCATTAAAAAAAATCCTAAAGGTTTTACACAAAGCTGAGGTTTCAGATGAGAGGGCGAAGGAATGACTCAGTGCCTTTAAACGCCAAAGTCTTCTCCTCCGTCCTGTTTGTACAGCACCTAGCACGAGGGGTCCAGGTGCATGCCTAGGGCTCTGAAACACCGCCACAATTAACTAATAAGTGTAATAGCAGCTGTACTCCCACCAGCATGGTTTCATTTTATTATTTAAATATTCAGTTGTGCTGGGTAGCACCTCTCGGAGATGAAGTTTAATTCAGTGAGGTGGAGAATGACCCCCTGGCTGGCCGCGGTTGCAGCACAGGTACAGCTGGGAGCCACAGGAGCAGCTCTGGTGCTGGTGAAATCAAGGATGCGGCAGAAGGCAGCAGCCCCAGAGTCCTGCGGCCCCCAGAGTGCTGCGGCAGAGCTGGGCAAGGGGGTTTTCAGCTGATATAAGAAGATTATAGGGCCGATCCGGGTGGTGAGATCCCCCTTGGGACTTGTCCGACTGAGACCCCTGGTCGTAGGCATCACTCCAGCTGGCAGCATCTGGGGACAGTGCTCACAGCAGTATCACCTGGAGCAGGGTACAGATGAAGGAGAGCAGGGAGGGGCACAAAAACTCTCTTCTCCTCCCTTTCCACCTGGAGAGTCAGCAACAGACACTGATTTTCAAGCCTAAAAAAAGAGCCGATACAAAACAAGCAGCGCAGTGGTTTGGCAACGTGGCCTGAGGTTTGTGCTGATGATCACTGAGTCACTGCTGGGCACAGAACCCGATGGGAAGGCAACCTGTCCAGGAGGACAGGTCTCCATGGAGTCCCTGTGAACTCCCTGCGCAGCTCCCGGCTCCGGCGGTCTCATCCCCCGTGGAGCCCACGACTGGTTCCCGGCGCTGATGGGGCTCCTGGAAAGCGCTTTGCCCCGAGCCTGATGCTTCCCCTGGTCCAGCGTACGGCTCAGAGCCCTGGTGGGAACCACCTGCTCGTATCGCAGAAGAAATAGTGCCATCTGCTGACATTCCGGGCTCCGTTCCTCGAAAGCCGGGGGCGGGTGCTTTTCTCCCCCCTGTGATCGGCGTTTGGGGCCGTGCCAGCCTGAGAAACACCCGCACGGGGCCGTGCTGGTGGCACAACCCCGCGGGTGACCCACGGGGCTGGGACAGCCCCGAGACCCCCACAGGTATCCAGGTGGCCCTGTGGCTACTGGGATTGCAGACCCTAAGCACCCCTGGGAGAAGTGCTGGAGGGGAAGGTGCTGGTCACTGCCGCCCAACAGGGTTTAATTAACCCCTTATCCCTTTCATTGTAATTAATGAACACAGTGAAACCCCTCCAACAGGCTGCTCTTCAAGGGACATCCCCCATCCCACGCAATTCCTCAGTACAGCTTTTTCCTCCCTACCCTATGGTCTTACCAGCTCTGACCCTCTGGGGCGCTGGAGTTACTGGGACTCCCAAAGGAAATATTGGAAAACAGCTCTTGCCTGGTATGGTGAGTGCTCAGATTTATTATTTTTTTTTTAATGAACTGTCCCAGAATCACAAAAGCCTCAACTCCCTTACAAGTCCCTGGGAGGTGACTGCGTTTAGCATGATGGCACCTGCTTGAGTTCCAGACCAGATACAAGGAAGAGATTGTTTTACAAGGAGTGTGGTGAGGAACTGGCACAGGTTGCCCAGGGAGGTGGTGGATGTCCCATCTACAGAAATATTCAGGTCAGGTTCGATAGAGAGGTCTGAGCACCTAGGTCTGGTTGAAGATGCAGGAGGGGTTGGGCCAGATGACCTTGAAAGGTCCTTTCCAGCCTGGACTGTTCTATGGCTCTATAACACATTTATATACATTATATGGATGGGATCTGTGTTACACAGGGACCATGGCAGGAGATGCCACTGCTCATGTCCAAAACTGTTGGGAAAAACTCTTCCATGGGAACACCTTTTCCCACACAGGGAGGAACCCTGTGACAGGGAGAAGGTCCCACCCTGCCACCTCCCCAGGGACACGAGAGCTGCAGGGGACCAGGTCAAAACGAGAACCTGGTGGAGCTTGGCCTGGGAATGGTCCGTGGAAAGCAAAGCTGCTGATTCTCTGATATTCCAAGCTGACCTACCAATAGCAAAACCATCAAAGCAAGAGACACATTCCTGAGGTCTGACCCAGCGTGGCAAAGTCAAGGAAAGATTCCCACTGAACTCAACAGCCGCTGGACTGTGGCCACAACACTTACACACAGCCAAGATTTATTTATTATTTTTCCCCCATGGTTTTAATCCAGACTTCATCCTGCTGGGACTCTGTCTCATCCTGCAACAAGGAAGTCAAATTTATCGTACAGAGTCATTTTAAGGCAATAGATAACCAAATATATATAGTTAGACATTACCATGTATGTATAAATATAAAAAACGTGTATATTTTATATACATACAAATAACCTTAAACTAGAGGCCAGCATAAAAAAACAGAGTAAACACTGTAATAATTTTAATTATGCAACATATTCTGCCTAACATATTTATTTTTAATGGCAGTCATTTTAATAGCTCTAAGGCCTTGAATTAGTCCAATATGTTCTTAACTATGTTCACTTTAAATACAAATGTTAATGACTTTTCCAGAGGGTCCAGTGCCCTGGATGAGCTTGCTGCACAGCAGTATATTCTCCTTAACATGCTTACTTTTAATAACAGGTTTAATGATGCACTTGGGGCCTAATAACCATGTTTAGTCACAAAGAGAAAAACCAGCTACAAAATACTTTCTCTAAAAACTAGGCTACAGGGGATTGCCGCGCTGTTTCAAAGCCACACCAGCCATCCTTTAATGTGCCTATATGTGTTTTGGCTCTGCCTGCATCCAGGCTGGGGAGCCTTGCCATGGAGGAGCAGCCCTGATTGATTTTTGGAGCTGGTTTTGGGGTGAGCTGGGGACCCCGCACAGCAGCTGAGCCATTTGGGTTAAATGTGGCCTCACCTCCTCCCTCCCCCAGTGCTCAGTGGTGGGTTTGGAGAGACACAGGACAAGTTTCAAAGGAAAGTGTTCCTGGGCTCCAGCAGAGGCATCCTGGGGCTCTCACTGACGCTGCTGGCAGAGACGTGCCAAAGGGAACGCGTTTGAAAAATCACACCCACCATCCATTAAAAAAAAAACACAACAAAACACCAAAAAGCACCACCAACAACTACAAAACCCCACCTCCTACATTTAGCTTTATGAGAGCTAAGAATACAACCAAATTAAGAGGCAGGCAGGCGACAGCTGCTCTCTCCTTTCATGCCCAGATCAAGCCATCGCTGCGGGCCTGAGGCCCCTCTCAGTGTCAGCCCTCCTGGCTGGGGCTGCGCAGGACCCCGGGGCACATCTGACCCTGCAGAGAGCAGCTTCCAGCTCCCCAGAGAGATGCACCCAGCGGTGTGGCCGGCCGGGCTTCTCTCCCTGGCTGTGCCCAGACCTGTCCAAGCCCAGAGCTGTGTCTGGACCTTTGAAATTCACGTGCCCAGGATCTCCCTCCATGACCTGTGGGCATAGGACCAGCCCAACCCATCCCTTTCCATTCCGATTGAAGGGTCACCCCCACAGGGTGTCACAGATGTCCCCAATGTGCAGCAGGTCCCCAACAGCGTGTGCTGGCAGGGCTGGAGATACCCCAGGAGCAACATGCTTCCGCCTCCATGCAGAAACATTCTGGGGCGTGCATCTCGCACCAAAAAACCCTTATGGTTTGTCCTAAATATAACCATGGCAGACCCTGCCAGGCTTCAGCTCCACTTGCATGAAAAACACTTGCAAGGCTTGAACCAGCTCTGGTTTGTCTACCTTCTGCCCCGGGGCCCGAGCGAAACGGGAGGGTGGAATCCAATAGCATGTTGTGCATAAAAAGATCATGCCAAAGATAACGTTATTGCTAATAATAACCCTGGAATCTATCCTGTGAATAGGCCCTATTGAATGCTTGAACACAGGCATTCCTCGGTTAGGCTTTTCTGCCTACAAATATTTCACTTGAGTCTTTAAATACTAATCACAGAATTCAGACGAAGGGGTTTTTATCTTCAAAGTGCTGCAGGAAAAAAAATTAAAATTAATTCATTAATCAAGTATAATTAAAGGGTATAACATATGCCTTTTTCCAGTGCAGGGAGCCAACCAACGCAGCGTGAAGCCATCGTGGGGACTCCAAGTATCTTTCCCACCGCGAACGTGATTTTCCCGGAGCGGCGCCCGGGCAGTAGCCGCGCTTGTTCCCAGCAGCTCCGCTCAAGCTGTCTTCCTGACATGTGTTAGGCTGTATGTCTGCCACGCAGGAAATAGGGTTTGAAGCTCACAGCCAGGAGCAAAAGCTGAGATTGAGGCTTTAATGAAGCTGGGATTGAGTGGCTAGGGTGGTTCAGTGAAGCAGTAAATGCAAACACATTATCACCTGAGAACTTGCTCCAATTTCACACCAATTAACTAGGAATGAGAGAGGAGGGCTGGGGCTGGCTGCAGAGATGGCTGATAATCCTGTGAATGGGCAGAAATGGCTCGAACGCAGACGCGCTTGTGCCAAAACGAGTTTGTTAGATAACGCCAGTCCCGGCAATTTTGTCTTGGGGAGGGAGCATGTCATTACTGGAGCTGTTTTTATTAGCAAATATTAAAAACATTTGCCGAAATACAGTTGCCCGTGAGGGAAGCAGGGGTGGAAAAAGTAATAAAGCAATAGCTGATTATTTTATTTCTCTGCCAATGCGTCATATCACAGGGGAAGGGAAGGGAAAATGGGAGAGGGAGAAGAGGGATTGGATGTGAAGGACTGTTGAGGCAAAGTCGGCAGCTCATGGAGGGGAATATCCCATCCTCGAGGAGCCCCTCAGGATGCTCAGTTCTGGATTTCAGGTGGATTTGACTTCTAATCCACTGCCAGCAGATGTAGGTCTGAACAGGTCCCCAAAACTCACCTTGGCAGCAGCAATGGGGCCCATCCCAGTCCCCTCCACCCAGGAGCCAGTTCACCTTCACCGCATTTTAATATTTGAGTTGTTCCAAATTTTTTCCCTGCTGTGATTATTTCCATTTTAGGAGCAAGGGTGCAAGAAAAGCAGCAGTTTAGGGGAAGTGCTATTAAATGGATTTCTATGGATTGAACGCTAAAACAAATCACACCCTTGGCGTGCCAGGCCCACATCACCCCTCCAGTAACTTCGGGTTTCAGTGTCTGTGATCAACCAGCCAGAGCCTCCAGATCCACACCAGCCATGCGACATCCTGCAACCAGGAGGCTGCACTGGAGCAAACTCTTGGATGTAGATGAAATCTTGTTTTCATTTTAAAAAGCATCAGTGATAAAAAGGTTACTGCAACTGCAAAGGCAAGAACCCCTTGCTGGGTTTCATGGTGGCACAACGGGCTGGAGAAGATCTCAAGAGAAATCCTGCGTCTTGTGGTGAACCCCGGGGAGGGTCTGTGCCCCAAGAGGGGTCCTCAGTGCTGCCTCAGCTCTCCTGTGGCAAGGCAGCATCCAGGAAGTTGTGTTATTCCCGGGAGCTGCCTGCCCTGCTCTCCAGCAGGGAGTGCCAACAAAATAATTGCTAGAAAGGTGCAAACAGAGGAAAAGCAGCGACTGCAATCCTCTCACTCAATATTGAATTACTCCAGGCTACAGGAGGGACAGAGATATCTCCCTTTAAAATCAGGAAAGTGTTTTCTCTGGTGATGGAGGCTGGATAGCCAGCAAGGGACCAGGACAAACCACAATATACTAGAGAACCCAACTGTGGTCCACCTCACCAAGAGCCAAGGAGAGTGCTGGGCCTGCTGCTGACGCCTCATCTCTAAGCAAGATGGGCTCTGGATGCTCCCTGCCCCACTCTGAGCTTGATTTTCAGCATCCTGCTCACTTCAGGTCCACATTCCCTTCTGAACGGGTGTGGGAAGGAGGGAAACGCTGCATCTTAAATGACCAAGGGTCAGTAAGTGCTGAGCCAGGTGCTGGGGCATTCTTTCCCCGAGGCAGGTGGAGTGGGGGGCAGGGGAACAACTTGTTCCAGTTGTTCCAGCCATGGGAAGTGGGGATCTGTGCTCCTTCCCAGCCTGTGGCATGCAAACCACTCTCGCAAGCAGGAAAAACACTTCCAAGTGGCAGATATCCCATTCCGTACACAACGGTGCTCCCGAGCCCCGGTGCAAATCCACAGGGCTCTTCCTGTCCGCGCTCTCCAGCCTGTAATTATCTTAAAGGCAACAATTAAAACTATTGAAACACATGTGATGGGTTTAGGGAGCATAGCTTGGCTAATCCCCACAAGCATCCCGGAGGAGCGGAAGCGAGCAGTTCCCAGGGTGCCGGTGCTTTGCCGGGCAGGTAGGGACCAAGAGGAGCTGCAGGGCATCGAGCTCAGGCTGAGGAGGTGGCAGCAGCCCGGTCCCCAGGCAGTGGGGGACCCCAGGAGTCACCCAGGTGGCAGCGACCAGGCTGGTGCCAAGGGCTGGGGGGGCTGCAGGAGGGTCCCCCTGCTCCACACCACACCTCGACACTCCCCAGAAAGTCAGTGACGGAAAAGACCCCATCCTCAAAACCTTTTGTTTAAGCTCTGATCGCAAACTTCAACGGAAAAATATTTCAGCTTCCTTTCCCCACATCAGTCCAGGACTTCAAATACCAAAATAAAGCCATGCTGAGACACAGCCCCTTGTCCCTTCCCCATTCTTCACTGCAGCATCACGCTGTTGTTTCATTTCAGGAGCAAAAAGTTCTGCAAATATCTGAGATGCTCTGCTTGAGGAGTCCCAAGGCAAGAGCAAAGAGATGAATAGGGAGGAATTGCATGAAATTTCACTGACCTCCTGTGCTCATCACTTTTTAATTTATTGGTTTCTCAGGAATCATTGTTTTTGCTATTTTTCTGAAAGCATCACCCTCCTAAAACCATGTTATATGCAATTTTCTACTCTGCTTTCTTTACGAATTAGTTTCTAACCTGCCCTAAAAGTGCTGAACCAGCTTTGGGAGCCTGAAAATGCAGGGAAGTACAGAGCAAAAAAAGAGAACACGAACTCTTTGTTCTCAGTATCTCGTGATCTTAAAAGTGCTCCGGGTGATCTCAGAGGTGTCAGGGCAAGGACAGAGCCACACAGGGCAGCTGCTGGCTGCTCTCTTTTCCAGCCCTCTTGCTTCAGGTATGCAACACTCTCCATCTCCCCCATATCACCTTTTTTTTTTTTTTTTGTCATATGGTGTTTTAAATATTCCTAGAATTCCCAAAATTTCTACATTTTCTTCTTTTCCCAAAACTGCAACACAATTTTAACCATTTGGACTAAAAGTGAGTCATTTTGCCTTCAAGACACCTTTTTTTTAAGGCTGCTCAAAAGAATCTCTTCTTTTTTTTTTTTTAAAGAAAGTCTTTTGTTACAATCCAAACTCAAAATTCCTTTCAAGTAAGTATTTAATTTCCGAACGCTTACTTTCTCCTTTAATTTTTTTGCTTTTCCCATCTCATTTCTCCCCCTTTCTCATGTCCAAAATAAAAATAATTGGGAAAAATCCTGGTCTGAGTTGCTTCTGCTGCTGCTACCCCCAACAGCCCCAAGGATACTCCCAGCCCTGTGCTCCCCTCCCCAGGGCAGGAGCCTGCAGAGTGTCCCAGACCCCTTCCTGTGTTCCCAATTCCCTGTGGGCACCCATCCAACTGCATCAAAATCACAGGACAGACACAGCCGTGGGGCTGAGGGGGACAGAAGAACCCCCTTGTGTTGATAGGACCCCAAAAGGGCTGTGGCTGTTTCATGAACTGTGTGAGGATTTATCAAGGCCGAGGAGCATCACCTGGGGTGGCCAAAGTGCTGCGCTGTCCCAAATCGAGGATCCCCTCGCAGGCAATGTGTCTGTCTTGCATTCTCCATGTATTTATTACACCAATTAGACACATCTCAGGTTATAAATGCACAAATGCATAATTAAATGTTTCCATTCACCAAAAAAAAAATGTATACGCAGCTGTTGAACACAGAAATTTTCTCTCACGGCTCATCTCTCACCAAGGCATCCTCTGAGTGAACTGCATCTTCCCCCAGCACTCTCACAAGCTGCATGGCAGACAGCCAGTGTCTCTCCATGTATTTATTGATTAACAGAAACATTTTAGATAAGTGAAGCCCAGTTGCCTTTGAGGGCAGAAATAATTTGGGTTTAAGTGTCATTCAGTGTTGTGGGCATATGGGAAATTTTATTTGGGGGTTGCTTTTTATCACGTGAGCATCTGACATTTTATTTGCATCTCTAGAGGGCTTTAGTCTATTTTAAGCTGGGAAAGGGAGAGGGCAGCAGGGCTGGTGGGAGCTCCAGTTTCCCTGAGAAGTACACCCTGAGTTGGGAGATTAATACTGACCAGAGCAGCAGCTCTGGCAGGGATGGGGATTTACAGCAGACCCTGGTTTTTCACCGCAAAAGTGAAAAAAACTGGGGAAACAGAGAAACAAATGAGAAGGATGGAATCCTATCTCCAGTTACTCAGATCAAAATGTTCATAAGGCAACAAGTTTCTTCTGGGCTCAATGAATGCAGCAGAGGGATGTTCAGCAGCCTGTGTAGCCCAGAGATCAAACAAAGTGATCTCCTCTGCCTTTAAAATGTATGAAGCTGAAAGATCTTAAGGGCAAATAAACTTACTTTGATTGCAGGGTTGGGATCTTGGAAGTCACATTCCTTTAATTTCCTTGAGCTGGTTGCTTTCCCCGTGAAGGACATGCACAGGGTGGTGAGTTTTCAATGGAAACTGGTTTTGCCTCATTTTCCACTTCTCTCCTGTTACAAGGAAAGAAGTGCCGAGCTCCAGAGGCCTACCTGCCTCTTCCTATGCAGACAGAAAGGGCTGGGTGTCTGTGTTTAATTACAGCCTGAAAGAACTGCATTTAAAAGACAACAGAAAGCTATTTAATTAATACTTATCATTAGCACACATAGGAATGCCTAGCAGCAAATTGCAACAACAAAGCAACTCCTTTTATTTTTTTTTTTCCTTGTGAAAAATTTATCCTTTGGATAAATTAAAAAAAATGAGAGTAAACAAATGATTAGCGCCACATTTGAGATGATTTTTTACAGAGTGAGAGTAGTGGGATAGCAGGTATCACCCTAGGAGTGCAGAGATGTCTAAGAGCAGGCTTCTCCATCTCCAGTTTTTCGATCTCCAGCTCTCTTGGCCAAGAAGCTTATCTTCATCCATCCATCTATCTATCTTTCTATCTCAGCATTTACACTGGGCTCATCCCCACGTCTGAGCGCCTACTTGTCTTCATACCTGTCCATAAATTACATGGGGCCCCCAGGGCATTATAAATAATAATTCAACTCCCAAACTTTCAGAACACTGTTTTAAACCATTGACTTATAATTCACCATGTTGTGGACTCCTCCCAGCTCATAAATGGAGTAGAAGGACGTGACAGCCTGGTCAGTGGAGTAATTCCCTCAAAATCTGTTCCTTGGGTGGCTGCAAGCTGGAAGATGGGAATGGACAATGTGACAGGGAGACAATGGGAATGGACATTGTGACACAGCACAGGGGAAGGCTGGACTGCTCTGCTAATGGGAAACCCTCACCCGCAGCTCATTTGGGATTTTATATTCCTCTCAATTTTATCTCAGCCAGAGCAGCAATCAGCCTGTCATCCCGTGTCCCCCTTTAATGAGCAGATCTCTTAATGGCACTATTAATGACTGGCGTGTTGAACCCCAGCATGGCTCTGCTGGTGGATGAAGTCTCCATGGGGCACAACACCACCCTAGCACAGAGGCAGATGGCTTAAAGGGTAGACCCCACTTGTAACCCAACAGATCCCAAACCACACCAGGACAGGCACCCCAATCCCTTGTTGGACATGCCAGCTACAGGCGAGTTTGGCTCAGGACAGCAAGTTGCCAAATTTGGCACATGTGATTTATGGAGTAGAAACTCCAGCTGAGCCATGACCCTATTCCTCTGTCCCAACACGTTGCATCTCCATCCCAAGACAGTACTTTCTCCTTGAGGTAGGAGTTTGGAACATGTCCCAGCCATGGTCCTCAGTGGGGAAACATGGGGTCCCCACGGAGTATAGCCACTAGTTTGTGGGCATCTCTACCTCCTGGATCACATGGTTTGGATATGCCTGGGGTCAGGGACCTGAAACTGCAATTTATGCTGGAGAAAAGCATGAGCAGTTGATATATGAGATAAATTATTTGACAAGCCCGTCCTGGGTTTGTGATCAGCTCTGGAAGGTGCAGAACTAAAATATCTTTAACCCTGGGAACATGTGAAGCTGCCAGAGCCTGCAGCCACCCATCAGTGTTGGGTGAGGAGGTATCACTTTTTGTGTGACTTTCCTCCCTCAATTTTCCATCTTTCCGTCAAACCAGGCTGACCTTCCCTCTGAGCCAGAGACTCAAGGATGAGCGAGCAGAGCCCTGAGCACCAGTTCTGGGGACAGAGTGGGAGCTCCCAGAGTGAGAGTGGCCACAGATGCCATGGTCCCCGAGCAGGTGGTGGGACACAGCACACCCACGGGGCCAGGTTCATTCCCACATCCCAGGCACCGGGCTGGCATGTGTGGCTGTGCATTGCCCTCCATGGGAGCACAGCCCCCCTGCAAGCCAAGCCTGTCTGTGCTCCCTCTGCCTTGGCTCCAGGCATGGAACAGGCTTTTCCTGCTGTTCTTCTGTCCCAGAGATCACAGAGAGAGTTTTCATAGTGTCCTGCCCAAAAAAATCTGCTTTGGGCTGGGGGAGATGTAACATCCTCATCCCATAAGGGTATCCTCAGGGATGGTTGAGAATTAAACTCCTTTTCACCCTGCAATGAGGTTGGACCCTTTACTCATCCTCCTGCTGCTTCAGGGCACTGGGATGGGAGCATGGAATGTATTCGTCACGCTTTCTGCTTGCAAAACACACCGGGATTTTGGCAGGCTGCAAGTCCAGCCCCACTGCCCCCATCCTTACTGATGTTCCCCAGTGAGGGGTTGGGGTCTTGCCCCGTGCCCTCCTGCTTCCTCTTTCTCCTGCTCTGGTCCTGACCAGCCAGCCAGGTTTGCAAGCTCTCCCTTGGATGCAGAACTGGGTGCAATTTCAGGCCTCTCCCCTCTTGCAGCGTATCTTAAGCTATGATTAAGGGCTAAATTATAACTGGGCAGCCATCCCTGGCTGAGAACTGCCAGGTTTGGGGAGGCAGCTGTTAAAGGCAGTGGGGTGCAATGAACGTAACATCCGCATCAATGAAAGGGGCAGCTGATCATGGGGGTCAAATGGGATCAAGAAGTTTCTTATTGCCACCCCCAGTGACGTCCTGCACCACCCCCAGTGCAAAGCCATCCTTGGGCAGGGTTATTTGTGAGGACGAAGCTGTTGCTCAAATAAGAGGTATTTTGCTGGTTTGGCTCTTAAGGAAGGCTGAATGATGGCCTCATGAAACATCATTCCTGGACCCTACCACCCAGCTGTTTGATCCATGCAGGTAGAGCTGTTAGCATCAAAAACACCCAAGTGCTGTGGTTTCTATATCATCTGCAGCAAAGCTGTTTCCCTCATCCCCATTAATTGGGATGGGGCAGCCTCAGCCCCCACCCTGGAGGAGGCACAGGTCCCTCCTCTCCTGCAGGGTTTCGGTGGGATGGAAGGAGGTGGCACGGGGCCGGCTGTGCCGGAGGGAGCCGAGGAAAGGCTGCCTGGGTGCCAGCAAGGCAGCTTGCAGCCCAGGCCAAGCTTCCCACTCTTCCCGCACGTTCTGCAACATCCCAAGCTGAATCACTTCACAGAATTCACTTTTACCCTGTTAAATGCCACTAAACCTTCAAATTAATCCTCCCATTACAGGACTTCCTTTGATGTCAAAGGGGGAATTTTTTTTTGATGGCAAAGGGGGATTTTTCCCCCCTGGTATAATTATTCCTATTTTTCTTCCCCCTTTTTTAGGCACAAGAGATTCCTGCCAGATGCATGACTTGTGGAGGCAGCTCCCACACAAGGTATTTATATATTTATATGATGAGAATGTGGTATTGAAAGACCTGGAGTTTCAGGCAGAAGATAAGGGGAATTTCCCATTTCCTACTTGTTACAGTGGAAGTTGCCCGGGAAGAGTTCTACAGCAGGACTAGGACCAAAAACTGTGAGATACAGCAGCTCTTTAAGATAAGCATGTCCAGGGAAAATATCTGCTATTTAACACAGTCACAGAGCAAGTTTCAATAGCTGGGAAGGACCCCTGGCACTGCTTAAAGTACAGGGAGGGGTAAAGTGGGTCTGCTTCGCTCTTGCATGTGTTTCTTATTAAGCATCTTGGGTGCTAATGGGATTGCTGGACGGAACACCCCAGCACAGAGCCAGAACCACTGGATAAGCCTCAAGAAGCAGGCAGCTGTGGGTAGTGCTACAGAAGCTTTCTGCAACAGCCAGTAATGATGGAACAGGCAGGTTTACTTAGTTTCATTCAGTTTTTATGATTTATTAGGAAAAAGGTGATACAATTGAAATGCTCTTTATTGAAAATGTTATGAAATTGTCCATAGAATTCAACTCTTTACTGAAAATGCTATGAGATAGTGCATGTGATTCAACAGGGAAATGCACTCTTGCTGGTAAATCATAGCATGGAGACTCCCAGCATAACACAGGGCTTTCCTGGGAGTGGAGAATGAGCCCTGGGAGGCATTGTCCAGCTGTGCCCAGTAGCTCAGGTCTGTGTGATTACCTGCCCAGTTATCCCCTGCTGCCCTGGGGTGCAAACTGATGCCCCTGTGCCTCCCACTGCTGTGTCACGGCTTCAATCTGGCCCCGGAGCACCTGTGCCCAGTCCTGACCCCGCTCCAGGGGAGTGCTCCTGGTCTCCATCGCTGTCAGGGCACTGATTTCAGGGGGGATGTGGGGAACCAGGCCAGCTCGGAGCAGGGCATCCTGAAATTTGGCTGCAGAGGCTGGAGCTAAGCAACACCGGGGAATGCTGGAAATGAAAGAAAAGCAAGAAAACTTTAGGTGTAAGCGAGCTGTGAGCTGGAGAGCTGCAGAAAGGAGCACTGTCCCTACCTGAGTGGCTGGGAATAGTGGTAGTGAGCAGCCACGGCAGAGTGGGGGCACAGCAGATACTGGTTCTCCTCCCAGCAGCGCCGCATGGCTCCCACAATGTCCTCGTCAGAGGCTGAGCACGACCCCAGGGTCTCGGAGAGCTGTGGGGGACAGGGAGGTTTGCACAGGCCATTGCCACCCAACACATTCCCAGAGAGTTTGTGCCACAGGCACTCAGCAAAGCAGGTGGAAATAGGGAGGCTGGAGGATGGGTTTCCCCAGAGACTCAAGGAAAAGGGGTCGCTGCTGCAGCTGGGGCATGAGGCACTGCTGGAAAAACCACAGGGATGGAGGGTGGGCAAGGGGTTTCCATCCACTGGTGGGTGGGCAGGAGCCAGGACTCAGCTCCTCAGCTCTGCACTGCTATTTCCATGTTCTGAGGGAGTTTCTGAGGACTTGTAAAATCCACCTCAGTGTAACAGCTCTTCTTGCCTTTAGTAATACAATTTTTTAATATTTATCTTTCTGCAGCACAAGCAGGAGTGGGCACTGGGCAAAGTCTGCTCCGTGAGGGACAGCACACAGGAAACTGGGTGGGAAAAGGCAGGATTTTGCATCTGGCCCACTCACAATTCAAACTTTGGTTTTCTCTTGTATCTCTTTCTGCTTTGTGTTTGTGCTTCTCTTTGCTGTAACAGCAAGGCTGAATTGCAGCACCAAACCCCAGCAGACCCATTCACAAACACCCAATTTGTGCCAGCGTTCACTGCACAATGCTTCAGTGCATGGCCAAGGATGGGGTAATTTCATCTGCTACCAAAATAATTGCAGGCAATTTTTAAGTTAGTTTTGTAAAGAAGAGAGAAATTTCTTAAAAAAAGAAATTATAAAGGGATTTTTAACATCTCCATGTACACACATTGATATAAAACTCCTGTTTTGGCCTCACACTTAAATTTTTGGTTGGATACGCTCTACTATGACCTTTTCATTCTGAAAATGAGTTGAAAACACCTGGTGACGGTAATTCTCCTTACACACATACACGTGCAGTGTTGTGTGTGTGAGGAACTGACCTTTCTGTGCAAATCCTCTGGCAGCTTCAGCCTTTTTGAGATGTTGAATTGTTCCATCAGCGCTTTTATCAGGCGGCTGTCAGAGCCCGAGAGCAGCCAGAGGATCCTCTCCACATTGTAGGGCTCCTGGGATAACAAGGCAAAGGGTGAGGAAATTCAAGCACCTGTCTCAGGGGGAGAGCATCCCTGTGGATTCTCTGATGTCTCATTAGGGCTGAGGTCCTACCGCTGTGTTTTTCTTGGTGGAAGTCGGGGT
Source organism: Pomatostomus ruficeps (assembly GCA_013400735.1). NCBI lineage: Eukaryota > Metazoa > Chordata > Aves > Passeriformes > Timaliidae > Pomatostomus > Pomatostomus ruficeps. The sequence continues at coordinate 302,845 of VYZT01019165.1, read as the reverse complement.
GGGCTTTTTGTCTTCCCCTTTGCTCACCTACCTCCCCAGACAAGTCTTTGGGAACACAATGTCTTTTGAACCTCTGACCTGTCAGAGCAGTCTGGCAGTGACCATCAGATTAAAACAGAAAATGCAGGGATGGCTGATGAATCAACAGCTTGACCACATCAGCTCCATCACTGTGAGGAGCCCAGGCTAATAACACACTGTGTGCTGGAGAACCAGAAACATCCAGCTGTTTACTCAGTGCTGCAGATGCTGCTGTGACTCAGCCAGCTCCTGCGTGACTTAATGAGACACCCAGCTCGCTGCAGGGCTGGCTGATAATCTTCACGAATTTACAGGGCACATATAGGGCCCGACTGGCCTGTATGGCTGTGTAGCAATCAGCGTTGCAACACTGCAGCAGAACTCTGTGCAAGACCATACAGGAGGGTCCCAAACCAATTTTTCTTTGCCCTGCCTCCTTCCTGCAGGTTTACAAACACCAAGAAATATTCATCCAGGTGGTTTGGCTGAGATTCCTTTAGGGACAGACAGGACAAGGGGCACCACCTTAGAGAGTCCTCATCGCACCTCCTGGGTTCAAGTGCTGGGCTTGGATGAACTCCTCATATCTTTTAGCAGCTGACCATGCCTGTGACCTTTTGTCACTCCATCCTGTCCTATCTTGTTGAGTTATCACGACTTACTCAGCCTTTTGTGTCCTTATCTGGGTGTTGTACGGCCCCAGTTCTGTTCTTCATCTTCCCACCATCGTCTCCCAGAGCCTCCAGCCTCTAATCTCCAGTCTAGTCTGGGCGTAGCCTGCCCTTTGCTCTAGGCTGTCCTGAGCAGACACAGGTCACTGTGCCTGGACTTCCATGACCTGGTCCGGGAGGTGCCCCCAACACAGTGCTCCTGACACCCCTTCTCCTGTCTTTCTTCCTGCTGCTCCCACATCCTTCCCACACTTCCCCTTCATCCTCATTCACACCAGCCTTATGGTTTGCACTACAGGTCACTATGTTGACACTGGGAAGTGGAACTGGGCCAGGACACTGGTGCAAGTACCAGCCTTATCATTTAAGTAAGGCTTTTGCTTCTGTCCCATGCCACCAGAGCTCTCCAGGAAAAAGCTGGGACCCAGTTTGGAGGACAGATCATGGTGGGGACAAAGTTTTGGCATGTGGGCATGAGCTGTGAGGTGCTTCCTGATCTCAGGGACAGAGAACAGACCCTGCTTTGCCTTAGGTACTATGAAGACACAGCATCAGTTGTGACTGTCCTGGCATTGCCCCTCACAAAGCTCATCCACACCAGACTTTCTGCTTCGCCTCCAACTCTTTGGGCAGCATCTAACAGGACAGTTTTCTCTGCTTTATCAGCAACTTAAAGAGGCTATGCACTCTCCATCCTTGAAGGTTTCCAACACACAAATGGACAAAGCCCTGAGCAATACCCCCTGACCTCAAGGCTGACCCTGCTTTAAACAGGTCCCAACCAGAGACCTCCTGAATTCCCCTCCAGAACAAGCGATCTCTTTAGCTATGGTAATATTGGCATGGATGCTTCACATGTGAGCTGAACAATGATGCCCCATGGAGCCATGGAGAGGGATGTGCAGAGGAATACACTCATCCAGCTCCTCAGGAATCTCGGGAAATCTCTCCTGACTGCCTGCCCCCACGGTCCCAAAGTCTGGTACTTGCTGACCAGTGTTGCTGAAGCTGGAGATGGACTGAGAGAGGAGCCCAGTTACCCTTGGAGCTCTGAGGAGCCCCACAAGTTCCTGGCTCAGGAGGAAAGCCAAGCTGCAGAGCACAGCCTGGTGATAGGCGCAGAGTGACTTAGAGACTGCAAAACATGGCAAACCCTCCAGGCTCTCAGGTCCTCCAGTGTGTTTGAAAAGCTTTAGGAAAATCCAGGTAGCTTAAGGCCACAGAGATACAACACCAAGGGTTTCCCACTTTGATCACTTGTTTGGAAGCAGATCCAATCCCTGGGGATCACAGGGTGGGAAAGACATGGGAGGTATGTGCTTCCAGGTGTTTGGTTTCTGTACCTCCATGACTTTTCTTTCTGAGGCCTTTCCCTGCCTGCTGGGACTTGTTTTGCTCTGAGCAACCTGCAGACGGCCATAAACAAGGCATTTTCTCCTGGACTTCCCTACCTTCCTCCTGGTCTCTCCTCTCGCTCTTGGTGGAGCCTTTCAGAAGCATCAACAAAACCCTTGAGATATGATGGCATTTATGGTTCTCTAGTTGTCACATGTTGTGGAAGTGTCCCTCTTTTGCTAAGCTTGCACAGAACGAATCCCCAGAAACCCAGTATTCAACAATGAAATCAGAAAGTCAAGCCCTGAAAAGTGAGGGAGGAGGTGTTTGATCTAACTCAGCTCAGCAGTCTGTAGCATACATGGTCAATATGAGTGACAACTCATAATGCATCACTGAGCAGCAGAATTTTACAGGGAGAACAGAGTACAAGATTAAAAAATATAATATTTGCTATTTTTGCATTTTGGCCAATTCACTACACACCTGGATATCCATGGCTGATGCTAACGTAGCCTTCACACTCTCTGCCAGTGAGAAATCTCCATGTTGAACAGTCCTATGAATGATGTCATTGCTGTTCACCACAGTAACAAGTCGAACTGGGAGACCCATTTTCTGGGCAATACAGCCAGCTAGGGAAAAAGAGTGAAAAGACACGTGTGCTTGATGAAGAAACATTTGAAGGAGATTTCACACAGAAGTCATCATCGTATAAATTGATTGAGCATCTAGTTCAGAAGCAGCCACAAATGATACTCCACAGTAGACACTGATCTGTCTTCAGTGGTTTGGTAGAGCACAGACTACAAAATCCAGGGATGCAATGCTCCAGCTGCCATTGAACATGGACCCTTGCTCATCTCCACTTTTGCAGATGGATTGGCAGGGGACCGAGAGCTCAGGCAGCTGCCAGGCAAGTAGGAGAGAAAGATTTTGGGCTTTTGCAGCTTATTAATGCTGCCTGTGATGGGCAGTCCAGAAGTGCAGTGAATATATCAAAACCTTTATTGCTTTCATAAGACAGTTCTACATCTATTTTGGGACTAAGGCAATCAAGGACACTCATTTAGAAGGCCAGATTATGCAATTAAGAGTGGTTCTCCTGACCATGCATTACCACACAAACCAGAGTAGGACCAGGCAGGACTCCACACCTCTGTTAATGTCTCACTTAAGAAATCAGAGCCACAGTATTTTCCTTTTTCTGCATCAAACACATTCTGTCCTCTCCTAATGTTCTCATCCTCAAGATCGTTACAGTCATCATCAAAGGGTGGTTTGGGTTTTTCTGCACTTTGCAAATCATCTGTGACACCTAAATTGAGTAATAATTATACATGAGTAATGAAATATAAGTGGTTCTGAAGAAATCCTACCAGAGAGTGGGTGTTCTAATAAATAGCAATACCCAGTATCTGCAAAGTGCTTTTGGTCCCTAGATCACAGCATTCTCTTTCTCTTATCTAACCCATCTTTTTTTCCCTTTACCTGTGATATTTCCTCCTCCTCCCGTTGGCACAACAATTTCCACCACTGGCAGCGGGGTGGTATCCAGGGACAAGGCGCACTGAAAGTAAGCATAGAAGTAGTGAGCAATCTGCACCATAATCCTGGACCAATTGACAGAATTCAAGCTCATCAAGTTGTATTTTCCAGCAAAATTGACATCAGCAAACAGTTCCTTGATCGGCTCATCGATTTCATCGCTGTTCCCATGAGCTGTCAAAAGGAGAAAGCAAAGATTAGCTCTGCCAGCAGCAGTGCATCAGGCATGAGGTACTTCTGCTCAGAAATAGGTTTGGTCTCAACCCCTGGGGTTTTGCTGTGGCCAGGAGTGTCCTGGCCTTGGGGGCTGTACAAACCAGGGGCTGAGTGGCACCCTGTGGATGTCAGGTGGTTTCTGCACTCCTGGCACTCTGGGCTCTTGTTTCTATCAAGAACATACTTGCCAGGAAAGCAAAAGCTGCATCCCCTTGTGAGATGCCAAGGTGGGACCTGGCTGAGCAGAGGAGGCCATGGGAACTCAGGAAGCTCAAGTAGCCCTAGGTGATGCCTATTTATGGGCATGGCATGGTGGTATGGGGTGGATCACCCATGAAGGTGAGAGGACAGAGGGAAGGGGTGGCTCCAAATCCTTTTAGGGACAAAATACGGTGCTGAATTTAGTGCAGCCAAACACCAACCACCTGCACGGCGGCAGCTCTGATCTGTGGCCAGGAGAAATGGAAGCCTTAAACTGCTTGGTTGTCAAACTGGGGATGTTGTCTCCTGTTAGCCAGATGTCTCGGCATGGTGGTGGCAATGACCCTGGTTGGCTGCAGCTGCTAAAGCTGCAAACCTCACAGAGAAGCCCCCTCGGACTTTTAGGGCCAAGGTTTTGACACAGCAGGGCCATAAAGAGGACAGTCCAAACAACAGTGCCAACCAGCAAAGACGTGGACGTTGTCTTCAATGACAGTGGTCATCTGAAGTTCCTGTATCTGGGTGCAGAACCCCTTGGGCAGCAGAACAAAGATGTCCATGTTCTTCTGCCCTCTCACGCTTTCGATGGCCGAGCTCCCCGTGTCCCCTGAAGTCCCTGTTTCAAAGTGAGGAAGCACCAAGAAAAGCAAAAAATTAATGTGTTACTCAAACCTGCATCACTGCACTTTGAGAAAAAGATGAAGAGATGCTCCATGAGATGTTTTTGGCCAGAGCAGCCACCCTGGCATTGCCTGGAGATTGCAAGGCAATACCACCCTGGGGCATCTTTGGGAGGGCTGTGGGATGACGGCTCTCAAGGTAAAGGCCTGCCCAGAAATCTTACCCCCAAAGAGACATACTCACCCACCAGAATATTGACATGCTTCTGCTTTTTCTCCAAGAAGTACTGTAAAAACTGCCCTGTGCAGGACAAGGACAGGTCCTTAAATGCGTAAGTAACACCATGCCAGAGCTCCAAAACGTTCAGCCCATCCTTCAGCCTGGACAGACGCACAACATCCTTGTGTCTGAATCTGCTGAAGGCCCTGTCAATCAGGTCTAGAGACAAAATGGTTAAATGGCCTGTTAGATTAGAGGAGTGTTTTTCTGACCCTTGGCTTCCTGCATCTGCACTCTTCATGCTCTTGGGTACCTTTCTGCACAACCAAAGGCTCTCATTCGCTGGAGCAGACACAGATCTCCAACAAGTTATTTGTGGTTATTAGGAATGAACCAGCCCAGCTTCATGGTGTTTGATAACTCTGTGCTAAGTAATCCCAGGGGACATGCCACACAATCAGCAAACTGTAGTAGAACATAGAATACAGGAAACCCGAGTTTTATGCCAATGAGCCGTTGAGACAGAGGTTGCAGCTGCCCTCTGGTGGAAGTGATAGCACTTAAACATTAAAAACATTTACAAACAGAACTCAAGGCAAGCGTGAAGCAGCAAAAAGCCCTAAAGAGAGCCCCAGCAGTATGCAGGGCCATGAAATCAGCTTGTTGTAGTCACTAGAACCCCTATTTACACACAGGGGACACCTTTTCCACTAGTGCCAGCAAGGTGACAGAGGAGAACCGGCTACAGAAAGGAACAGGTGATGGTGCAGCAGGCTTCATCCTCTGAGGGCTGTGAAGAGGATGGGGGGAAGGCAGCAGATGCATCTGAAACCCCAAAATCCTCGTGCACATCCCTGCGAGCAGCTCCCCACTCAGCTCACCGTTGAGCGCGTTCCGTGGGACCAGCTCGGCCGGGATGAAGAGGGAGCACAGCTCCTTGACCATCTCAGGGTAGGAGAGGCTGCTCCACCTTCGCAGGGTGTCCCTGTCCAGCGAGGGGATGCGCTGGGGCATGAAGAGGCCTCCATCGGGCGCGTAGCCGGAGAAAAGGGCTCCCTCGAAGTCCACGGCCCCCGTGCCTCCCCGTGTGCTGACGTACTCCATGGCTGCTGGGGAGGCACCACAGTCACTGCCAGCAACCCAGGGCACCCCCACACCAGGAACAGGCCCTCATCCCAAAACAGCTCCCTCAAAAACTTCCCCCGCGGACAGACAGAACTCCCCAAAGAACAAACCACCTTCTCCCGAAAAGAGTCACAGGGAGCTGGAGCAGCCGGGCTCAGTGAGGGCGCTCAGCATTTCGCAGGAGCTGTAAAGGCTGCCTGGGATTTATGCCAAGGTCGGAGCCTCCCGGTCCCGCTTTCCCTCCACCCTGCCCTGGGAGACACTTCCCGCCTGAGGAAAAGCCCTGACAGTGCAGAACTCGCTGCACAAACACGTCATGTCCCTTTATGGGCTATTTGCCAAAAGCTGGAGCTTTAAATTAAATATATACATATAAAAATAAAAGGAAATCACTACGTTTTTAGAGTAGGCTGAGTTAGGTCAAAGGGGTTAAACTAAGGACAGGATTTGACGCAGCGTAGGAAGGGCTGAGCTAAATCCTCCGGATTCGCGCAAATCCCACCGAGCGGCGCTGCTGGGAGAGGCCGATTCTCCCCCTCACCCCTGGACCCTCGGCTGCTCCCACCTCCGGGCCCCGGGCCGCTGCTGCAGCCCCTCAGCGCGGCTCGGCACAGCGGGGAAGTGCCCAAACAACCTGCGGCCACACAACCTGCGGCCACGGCGTCCAGCCCCGCCACCCTCCGCACTTGTGCTCACGGAAAACGTGTCCCCGCTGCCACCCGCCGATGTTCCCGGTGCACAGCCAGCACAGACAGCCTGCGCCAAGCCAGGGAATGGGAATACGTGGGAGAGACGCAGCCGAGCTGCTCCTGCTGGTGCCAGGCGCCGGGACAAGGGGCAGCAGGGGCGAGCTGCAGCTGGGGGAAATCTAGTTAAATATTAGGAGAGAGCTTTTAACCTGAGAGGGATCAAGCACAGGGCAAGGAGAGCTTGTGGTCTCCAGTGTAACCCTGGAGACATTGAGACTTCAGCTGGGGGAACACGGAGCCACCTGATTAAACCGTGAGTGTGGATTTAAATTTGAGATTGAACCTGCTTAAAGGAGGGCTTGGGTCAGGAAACTCCAGATGTCCCTTGCAAGAAAAATCCGTCTGGGACTCAGCTCTGCAGAGCAAAGTGTTCAGCCTCCCAACAGCCCTGTCACACCAACGGGGAAACTGAGGCACAGGACAGAGAGGAGACATGGGAGGGGTTGTGCAAAACAATCCAGTTCTTCACAGGGAAGGGCTGTGCACCCCTTTTCTACTTTTTATTTTAATATAGTCAGCATTTTTTGAGGGGCAAGGTCAGCACAGAACTGGTGGCTGCTCCAGGACGCAGCTCAGTGCTGGAGCACGCACAAGGACTTCAGCCCAGGCAGGCAGGAGCAGAGGTCCAAAGGATGGCTGATAAAATCCTGCTGTGAGTCACGGAGCCCATGTCTGCAGCATGGGATACATCACCTGCCAAAGCACTGGAGTCTGGCCCTAAATACATTGTCTTTCTCTCTTTATGCTTATGGTTCAAACTGGAGCAATGAGAAAAGTCTCAGGTAGAGACTGGCCCAGCCACTGCCTTGGGCACTGGTGTGGAAAATGACTTTTGTACACCCAACATCCCAAACTCTTTCTGCAGGCTCTTCAGGTAGAAGCAGTAGTAAATTTCAGGCTCTGGACAGAGCTGCCTGTGATGGTGTTGCTCAAGGCAGAACAGGGCAGCTGTAGCAGAGCAGGAAGCGAACAGAAGCTTTTAAATGATGTATCTGAGCTCAAACAGTGGGCCAGGGCAGAGCACACTGCTAGGAAATCAGCTAGGAAGAGAGCTACTTGTCAATAACTATATAAATTATATCACCAACCAGCCTGCATCTCCCCACCATCTCTGTGCTCAGGATTCCTCATGACATTGCAAAGGTGAAGCCTGAGCCATGCAAATCTGCTGTGGCCTCATGGTCCTCCCTGTACCTGCAGTCACTAGATCCTCTTCACACACTGGTGTGGACATCTGTCCCCATTCCAGATGTGGATCCAGGTCCTTTCAGAAGGTGCTAGATAAAACAGCAAGGCTGGACCTTATTCTTCAGGGATTGGTCAGGTTTAAATCGATGGTGAATCCTCCCCATGGCCATCCCTGGAGTAACTGTAAGCTCCCAGGTTTACCTGGATGCTGAGGGGAGTGGCTGATATCTCCAAAACAGAGTGTCAGCTCCTCAGCATGCTCCAGTGGTAGCTGACACAAAAAACTGCAAGTAGTACCTCTGGACAAAACAGTGAAATACCAGAAATAAAGGAAATAGTAAAAGCTGCAGGATATGTGACTTGCCTCCTCTATTCTAACCTCTCCCCTTTCCCATGATGGTGTGGTGAGGTGAATTCAGGATTCTCCTTCCTTGCCCATGCAGAGGCAGAGCACACTTTGAGCTCAGCTCAAATTCAAACTAGAACAAGGACAGGATCAAGTCCATAGGGAAAAGTGCACAAGTTGATAGTTTTTATTCCCAATGCAATAATTTAATATCACCAATGTATGTCTTTGCAGTGGCCAGCCAACACACTTCAGTGATACCTCCCCTATTCCCACCACCATGGCACGTTATGCCTCTGGGCGTTCACTTACTGTGTGTCTAATTCTTTTAATGTGTGCTTTAGCTGTGTGAAATTACTTCATTAATGCATCCCATTTTTTTTTTCAGATTAAGAGCTTACAATGAGATTGATGATTCCTTCAATATTACATCCCTCTGGGATGCAGGAGCCCCGAAAAAAAAAAAAAAAAAAAAAAAAGGATTACACCACTGTACCTACTGCTCTGCTAACTCTCGTTAACAAGGTCAGTGGTTAATGCTGGGGTGCAGGGACTGCTGATGTGGCAGTCACAGGTGAGCACAGAACACAGCCTGGGACACAAACCAGGATGACAGTGCCCTTTACTTGGAGAGCTTTACCCATGCTCGGCCCTACGATTTCCATGCACTCAAGTTTAGAGTGGCATTTTGTTTTGGATGGAGCTCTGAGCAACCTGGTCTAGTGAAAGGTGTCCCTGCCCATGGTGGGGAAGTTGGAGCCAAATGATCTTTAAAGTCCCTTACAACCCAAACAGCTCTGTGATTCCATTATTCATTCTATGATTCTTTAATATTATTTTGAATTTTTAAGAAAAGGAGGGGAGGAGTGTGTCCGTGCTGCCTGTCAGGACTCATCCACTGCAGCAACAGATCAAGAGCTGGAAAATGTAATAGCCTCTAATTAACCTGGTCTTATTCAGTGCCTCCATATTCCTGCTGGGATTTGCAATTCCACTTTGGACCTTGCCCGTTCCTGAGTAGTTTGTGGTCTCTGGGCTCATATGTCAGGAATCGCCTGTATTTGCAAACCCCAGCTAAGACATCCCAAAGCGTGATGAGGACTGAGGAAGCAGAAAGACAGGTAAAACAGCAAAAATTCAGTTTCTTCCTGCACAAACCCCGCTAAAATTTCATCTCTCTGTCCCGAGCGTTGCAGCACTCAAAGACAAGCAAAGCAAAACCCTCAATTTCATGTTTGCTGAGCAGCTTTTTCATCGTCTGCAGCAGACGTCTCTACGAGTCCCAAGCACAAGCAGCACGCTGGGTCGGGTCCCCGGCCCATTTCCCCGGCAGAGCATCCCCGGGAGCGCTGTGGAGCAGCGGCTCTGCCGGAGTCACCGCCGAATCCCAGATCACTAGATGGCGGCAGCGCCTCGTGTCCAGGCATCCAGGGGCCGTGCACATCCCTTTCCCTGATCCCATCCAGCCTTTCCCACCCTCTCTCCACCCTTCGGGCTACGGACGCCCAGCTATCCCAACAAAAGCCGGGAAACACCCCTCCAAAGTTTTGGAGCTGAGGAAAAGGAAGCACGGGCAGTGTTCTGCGGCAGGAGGGTTGGGTGCAGAGCTGGTGCAAGAGCTCATCAGGGTGGGGAAGGAGGTTCTTCAGGTTCACCCCATCTTCTCCCCAAAGAATCCCATCCTGGGATTTTACCACCCTCCTTTCAGCAGGATCTCTCCTATCCCCAGGGAGACACTCAGAAAGGGGCACACCAAAAAAACCCCCAACTCTCATCCAGGTCCAAAAAGCACCAAATTTAATAAAAAAGCATCACATAACCCTGAGCAGCACAAAAATGTCCCCATATCTCCCAGTCCTCTCTCTGCCCATAAGCTGTCTGGGGTCTGAAAACCATACACCAACAAAAACTTTCAGACCTGTAAGTGACCCAGGGAATACCAGGCAGGTCCAGAAAGGGAGTGACACCAGGATATTTGGGATTTTGCAGTGCCATTTACTACCCTGTACAGAGTACATCTCAGTGAGAAGGGTGTTATGTTGGCTGAGAAAAATTATAGGAGCTTATCACTGGGGGTTCTTGAAGTTTTGTGTCCCCTGCCCTCTCATGCACAGAAGCGTGAATATTCACAGAGAAAACAGGGAGATTCCAGGTAAAAACTGCAAGGATCTGGCCAGAAATCGAAGTATTTCAGTTCTGCCTTTCTCAGAGGCAGATCCACATGTTATTCAGGCTCAGAATCTACAACAGGAAGGAGGCTAAGGAAGTTTGCAGAATGTCTGCAGCTGCACAGGCAAGCGTGCACCCTAAGGCAGAAATGTATGACTGCAAATTAATTAAAGTCCACGAAGCTGTCTTTGTTACAGGAAAGGTGGGTCTTTCCCCTTCTTTCTAAATCTGATCTAAATTGCCAATATCTCAGCTGACAGGAGGCAGAATTTCCACGTGGGTTACCTCTTCTCATCTACAAATGTGCACACACAGACTTTTCCACTTCTGGTGATTTTGCAGGGCAAGGAGCTGCCAGCATGTCAGCCCTTTCCCCACGGCTGGGTGCAACACTCGTTCCTCAGAGCAAGGTGTTTCACAACCAGGTCAAGGGCATCTGTGTTGTGGTTTGGGTCTTGTAGGCCAAAGTGCAGGACCCACTCATAAAGGCAGAGCAGAATGGGAACACAAGGAATTCTGCAGTGCTGGCTTCCCTGGTGGGATATTGGAGATGCTGTTACCTGGAGAATTTGTGCAATCTGGTTCTACTATGCTGAAGTTTACATTATACCCCTGAGCCAAATGTTATCTCAAAATCTGCAATCCCATAGCTCTATGACCACCCACTAGGGACTGAACAAGAAAGATGCTTTATCAGCTTCTCCAGGTGACTTTGGGAAAGTTAGACTCCATAATGTGCAAAAAGGGGATTCTTGTGCTCAGAGAGGCACTTTGACTATAGCAAACACGACAGGACCAAAAGGGATGTGGACAGTGGCAATTCTGGGCTTTGCCCACAGCTCTGGTGTTGCTGGCACCATGGCTGTTCCCCGTGGAGCACCTCCCTGGCCCTGAACCTGGGGAAAACTCAGTTGCTGTCAGGCCCCATGCAATTCTCTGCGCTCCTCGCAGCTGTGTCCTGCCTCAGCACTGACCCTCCGGCTGCTGCATCACTCTTGGCTCATTGCTCTCCCCAGCCAAGGAGCAGCATCTGCCAGGGAAGGTCTTGGGAGTTATTGCATGGACTTTCCTTCGTTTTATAAATAAATTGTGGTTATGTATTTGCCTGGGGGAGAGACAGGAACAGGCGCCTCCTCACGCCTGTATGGCCCCGAGATGCTCTCCTTGACCAATCAGCTGCAATCCTGAGCAGCACTAAGTGAGCCACGGTGCTGATAAATCAGGATGAAAGGGAGCACAGCTGGACAGGTGGGTACTGGCCCACAGTGACAGCCAGGTGTCCCTCCAGGACTGGAGTTCATCTGACCACCTGCAGGCACTTGGAGGCTGCTGCCCTTTCCATCCCGATGTGCCAGTCTCCTGCACTTGGTCAGATGAAGGTTTCCTGATTCCCACAGTGTCTCAGGGGCTCTTCATGTGCCCGGATCAGCGGGAGGGGTTTGCAGATGTGTGGTGGGGTCAGATGCACCCTCTGCCTTGGTTAAATGTTCACTGGCTCTGCTCTGGGGGACTTTCCAGACCTTCCTCACTCAAGAACATTGACTGATGATGGCTCCGTTTCTTTCCCAACATTTTCTTTCCTTGCCCTGGCACAAACTGGCTCCATAAGCAGTGGGCACCATTTTCAGTCCTTTACCCTGTCTCCACGAGCTGGGCTGTGGGATAGAGGCAGCCTCATCCCACCAAAGGCCGAGCTGCAAGGACAATGCCTGTCCTCTGAGGGCATAAACAGAGGGGTCCATGTGCCTGGAGAGAGGCCACAGCACTACCCCACAGATGTTGGAAGCAAGAGAGTGGGAAGTAGGTGGCAGAGCCAGCAGCTTTATTCCTACTCTAAGGCAAGATCCCAGCAGCAAAGTCCAACTCTTCTGCAAGCTCTGCTCCCCAAGTGATCGTTGGTAAGCAGAGCTAAGGCTCTTGTTCTATCAGTGATAGAGCTGCCTTGACCCTGAAGAAGCAATACCAACCCTTTGCTCCCTTTGGTACTTTGCAATAAGATGACAAGGGCTGAGGGGTGCCCTTCTCTGAATATCAGCATCGATGGAAAGCTTTATCAAGCAGCAGCTCTCTGCACAAGCTACTGCTTTTGGCAGTCTTATCGGGGCACTGATAGTGACATATCTAATCTAAACCTGTGTGAAATGGCGCTTGCTTGTCTGCAGCTTGGAAGTTACAGCTTGGAGGCAGCAATCTCAGCAGACTGCCAAGGCCATTTTAAAAAGAGAAAAATCTGGGAAAGGTGCTGTATTTCATCTCAGTGCTGTCTTGGTAACACAGCACAAAGAAAACTTGGTGGAAACCAAGAGGGACAGAGAGCTCATGGCAGCAGGGGCATCTTATCCCATCCCATCCAACCTTTCAAAGCAATGCAACCATGTGGCCTGATGAAGAAACCTTTGTTCCTCAAGGTTCAGAATAATCATAGAAGAGATGTGAAAACCTGGCAGCACACCAAGTTTCCAGGTTCAAGGGCAACAGAAATAAGGATTACCCAACAATGCTATAAGTTGAGACAGAGCGAAGCCCACCTGGGGATCTGTGACTGGCAAGCTTGTGACCAAGCTTTTTAAAAAAATGCCTAGGGGTTTTGGGGTGCCCAACTGGACCTGCACTAGAAAAATCCAGGACTGAATCATCAAAGGTCCTGGCTTGTAGTCTTTCACATTTGGGCCAAGAAAATCCTAGTGTAGAGCCCAGCCCAGGCTTCCCAAAACACTGAGGTGAAACCAAAGGCATCCTGAAGTCTGGGGAGTCACTGGTGGGATAGATAAGAGAAGTGAGGTGATAGAGGAGAGATGCATGAAGGCATTCCCAGACCTCCACAAGGCTGCCAGGGACCTTCCCCTGGGCTACAGTGAAGTGCCTCTCCCCTCACAGTTCTTTGGCTCTAAAGTAATTTTTGTAGTTCAGACCTTGAATAAGAGTTTCAGTATGAACTGGAGGTGGCTGAGAGATTTTTTTTTCTGTAGGAGCCCTAAACTTCAAAATCTACACATGATGTCCAAATCATCAAGAAATAGTGGAGGTGGGAGGATGGCTTTCCAGACACTGAGTGAAAGTGAGAGCTGAGATCAGGAATCCCAGGAAAAGGTTGAAGGGAAGTCATAAAAGGATGCAACTGCTCCACAGGCAGCTACAGATGTGACAGATCCAAACTCTTCTTGATTATGGAAGATGTTCTAACATGAGGCACGAGCCACAAATTGTACTTTGGGAGGTCTGGGTCGAGCACCTCTTCTTCAAGAGGTGAATGTTGCAGACCGAGGATGAGTACCCAGGGATCCAGAAGAGATGGAGTTTGAAATTTGGCCGAAACTGTGGCTGATCTACTGGTGATATTCTTGCCTGAGAAGTTCTGCATGTCCCCATCTCTGATTCAGGTGTAAAAAGCAGAAATAAGATACTTTAGTCCTTGTTTTCTGACACGCTTCTAAGACCTTATACTTCATTTTCTAAGTAACTTAAAGACAGAAATACCTGCTGGCTTCCCACAAGACGTAGCTTCCTCAATAATTTTTGAAAATGATCTATGCCTTTTCTCTTTGTACAAACCAGATGCAGGTTTTAGGGTATGGATTTATTTAATCAAATTATCAAGTGACATGGCCTCATGTTAATGCAGATCAGGTGCATTTTCTTGGCCCTGGAAAGTTAAAGTGATATCATATTTTAAAAGATCCCATATTCTGTTGGGGAGATGTACAAGTATTCTGAACTTTGCTATTGAGATTAAGTTTATCTCACCTGCCATTTGCTGAGCAGGCCTGGCTAGATAATAATTACCTTGGCCAAATTTCATTCAATAAGTATTTCTCCTTTTTTTAATATGAACTGCATTTCTTTGCTAAAGAAAATTGAAGAATGTTGAGCCCAACAGAACACAATGAGGTTTTATTTTTGCTCATTGATCAAAAATCTGTTGGTCACATTTTCAAATTTTCCAACAGTGATTCACAATCCCCATTTATCCAATAGAAAATCAGGAGCATAGATATGTTATAGCTATTCACAGTAAGTAGAAGAGGAGAGGATACCTACAGAAAACAACCTGGCTTCCAAATGGGGTGAATTCTCTCATGAGTTGTCCATTTCTGTGAATGGAAAAAATTCTGCCCAGTTACCAAGAGAGCCCTGGACAATTATATTCCCCTTTTAAGATTTGATGAGTGACATCCAGCCCTTAGGAGCTTCGTCTCCATGGATGCTGTGGGCCTGGGAACTCTGCAGTTTTTTCTAGCCTAATCTCTCTCCCCATCACGCAAAGAGAGGGGACTTGAATTGCCTGGAGGAACAGCCAGAGGTCCAGGGCATGAAAATGTGGGAGGCACATGTGCTTCCAGATGGCCCATGGCCAGGGAACGCTGGCTGACAGGAGGCAGGGATCTACCAGCTCTGGCTGCTGCCAGGACACAGCGAAAGAGATCACTCACCACTGTCCCCAGGAAGAGGACACTGATGGGACATGTCAGCACAGCCCCATGTGACACCAGGGTATTCACCTGGGGCAGGCATGAAAATGAAACGCAGTTCCTAAGGTGATATCATTCCTGAGGGGACAAAATGGAAAAAAGCCAAAAAGCTGTTTGGAGAAATCGCCAAATCAACCCTCCCCATCATGAGTGCTCTCTGAACCTGCCTGGCTCCCTCCACAGTGCGTACGGATGATGTCCCTATGGATTTTCCCCCCTCCCAGGCAACTTCATCCACTGTCCATCCCACCAGCCGCAGTTTTCCCTCTCCTGCCTCGTCTGGCAGACACTGCCTGTATTAATTAACCAGAAACTGAGGCTCACTACGGCAGCACGGAGAGTGGGGCTGAGCCGACAGGAGCAGGACAGAAGGCAGCAGAAAGCTCTGACAGCGTCTCCAAATTGGAAGGAGATAGGTCAGACAAAAGTACTAAGAGAAGGCAAAATGGAAGAATTGCAAAGAGGAGAAGGCATGTGAGTGAAAAGGTGGAAAATCCCTGAGATGGCTTTGGGAGGGAGGAGGAATTCATTGAGGCAAGAAGCTGAGCCTGGGAGTCCAGACCCAGAGGATGGATGGATGCTCAGCTGCCAGGAAGCAATCTGGGATGCTCAGCCAAAGGGACCAGACTGGAAGAGGAGGCCAGCTCCGAGGAGGGAGGAATCGGGCTCAGCTTGGAGGCTGCTGCTGGCCCTTCTGAGAGAGGTGGCACTTGGGAGAATTGCAGCTCCAAGGGCTGGAACGCTCCTTCAGTACGCAAGTGACTGTGGCTCCTATGGGGAAAGGACATGAAGGGGGTTTGATAGATCACTGATGGCACCAGCTCTCTGACCACACAGGACCATGGTGGTGGAGCCTGAATCAAACTGCAGTCTCCAGGTGGGCCAGTGCAAGGCCAGGAACTGATCTGGAGTAGTTTTTTCTTAGGGGACGGTGATGGGTTTGTGCTACTGCTACATCTGGGTTTCACCAAACCCCACCAGAACAGGCCTGTGAGCGAGTCAGTCCCTGCCAGTGTGCAGCCACTCTTCTGCGCACACCAGCGAGCAGAAACCCCCAGTGTCAGCTCCAGGGGACACACAATCACCACTTTCCCCTCCTCCAGGTGCGTGCTTCCACGCTGCAAGCCCATTAGATGATTTGGCTCGTTCCTCTGATAATGAACCTCTTTGCACAATTATTATTTTTTTTAATCATTTGTTTATGGATGCCACATTGCAACCTCCATAAAATGGATTTTATGGGGTTTACCCTGCCCCCACATTGTAAATTGTGGTCTGTAAAATGTAGAGCAATTTATCACTGACCATTGCCCAGTTTTACGTTAATGTTTGAACATGCCCATAAACCAATTACATCATCTTACCTCTGGCCAACATTTAAGGCAAAAGGACCGTATAAAACCGAGCTCTGCTTACCAGCAAGGCACCTTCTCTTGTGTTAGGAGCACAGAGAACCTTTCCACCATGAGCTTCACTGGAAAGTACGAGCTCCAGTCCCAGGAAAACTTTGAGCCCTTTATGAAAGCCCTCGGTAAGTGCTTGCATGTGCTGTGTGCTGCTTTGTCTCTGCAGATCCCACTGATTTTTGGGATCCAACCATGCTGGTGTGCTGTTGATGTGGATTGAGACATCTCTGAGATTTCCAATTTCTGTCTGTCACCTTGGAATTGTTAGGATTTTAAATGTATGTGTGTGGAGATGTGATCTCAGAAGAGAATGAATCTCTCTGGCTGGGGGTCCAGAGATGATGGGTGAAGTTTTATGGCTTGCAGGAAGTCAGTCCTGGCAGGCCCTGCAGCCCCTGGCCGGTGTGGCTGAGTGCTGCACACGTGTGACAAGCCAGCAGGACCTCAGTGGTTTAGGGGCCCTGCAGATCTGCTCCACCAGGCTGTGAAATTTGAGGGCAAGTAGGACATTGCTCAGCCACTGTGCTGTGATGCTGCAAAGCCTCAAATCCCACCGTTCATCAGAAAAATAGTTGGCATTGTTTAAATGCTAAATGATGAATGTGTCTGAGATTTACACTTGTGTCTGTGATACGAATGTGGCCCTGCAGGGATTCAGGGGGCTTTGCATTATTTCTGCACAGTTATGTGCCAGAAGGGCTTTACTTGTCAGATCACCTTCCGGCTTTGGGAGAAGATTTTATAAGTTGGTTCTGAGGAACCCTGAATCTCATAAAAAAACCACTTTGGTCCTTCATTCTGTCTTCATTTAATCTATTTTTTTCTTGCCTATCAGTGAAGGAAGGAAAGCAGGATTTATTCTTAGACAGGAAGGTGGTGTTTGTGCTCCCACTCAGGTCAGTGAGACAAGGGACATGTCTAGTTCCCACACAAAACTCAGGGTGACAGTATTAATCTTCCTCCCCAGCAGACTCAAGGACATGTGGCTCTTGGGGAAGCATCATCATTAAAAGGTTCTTCCACACTGGAATAGAAATTTTCCCAGCTGTAGGTCCCCAAAGCCTGCTACACTCATTCATTCAGCAGCAGCAATCTACCCACAGATGGCTGCACCATTCACTCAATGTCTCTTGTTCCTGGGCAGGGCTCCCTGAGGACCAGATCCAGAAGGGCAAGGACATCAAGAGCATCTCAGAAATTGTGCAGGATGGGAAGAAGTTCAAGGTTACTGTGACCACTGGCTCCAAAGTTCTGAAAAATGAGTTCACCATTGGGGAGGAGTGTGAGCTGGAGATGCTGAATGGAGAGAAAGTGAAGGTGAGTGAGCAGCCAGGGCTGTTGGGGCTCAGGGACATTAAATTTCCTTTCCAACCATTCCCTGTGCATATGAGCAAAGGGACTGACCATACCACAGGTATTAATGTACTGCACCTTACTGCAGAAGAAGCCTTGCATTTCTGAATCTGTTTTAATAGGCACTTTGGAAAACACTGGAAGCCAGTGTTTTAATACCCCATTTGAAAAAGGGGGATAGAGATGCTTTGGTAAATTTTTTTGACAGCAAGAGTTCTGAAAAATTTGAGGTAGAAAAGGATTGACTTTGTGTCATTTTGCAACACAAAATATACCTCTGCCTTCATTCTGTTGACTCAAAGGTCGTTCAGGAAAACCAGACAACAAATCATAAACCAATAAATCTCTCCTTTTAAGTCCCAGTAGCTGTTAGCTTCTCTGATAGCCTTTCCCACTGCTTCGGGTTACACTGGGTGAGATTATTTGGCCAGGTGAGGAGTTATCACCCTTGGACTTGGGTCAGCTCCCGTTCCTGGACATCAGTTTCCAATGGTTTATGGAATGTCAAGGCAGCAGCACTGGCAAATACTGTCTCTCACCTTTGCCTCAGGACACGATGGTGTTGCAGGCACTTTTGAAAGGGGGCTGTACCAGCTGTATCACGACTTCCAGCATCACTGAAGTCCCTTTGGCATAAACCAAGGGGAAACAGCTGTTACAAGTTTTACACTCTCTGCATCAGCAGCTCAAGGGCAAATGAACACATCTTACAGCTGGGCAAGACAGATAAACAGAAATGGGCTTTGCTGGCTTATTTATTTGATTAATTTCATTGATCAGTGATAGCTGCCCTGGGGGTGCTGGTGCTGTCTGTATCCTTTTTAGATGAGCAGCTCCCAGGGGGCAGAGACTCAGCACATGTGTCTGTCCCTTGAAGAACTTTCCATTAATGTCTGAGTTTCTGAAAGCTCCTTAAGTAGTTTCCCACTTGACTGAGACTCCCCCCAGCCCCATGCTGTCACTCAGCTCCCAGTCACCTCGCCCCAAGGAGGTTGCTGCAGCAGTGTGCAGTTTGTGGGGTGCAGAGGAGATGACATGACACACCCTGGCCCAGCTCAGGTGGCTCTGCAGCCCCCTCCTACTGCAGCAGGGGAAGGACAAAACACAGGGGGTTTGGGGGTCTCCAGCAATAACATGAATGCTTCCGTCTTCCCCCAGGCTGTTGTGCAGATGGAGGGTAACAACAAACTGGTCACACAGGTGAAAGGGATGAAATCCGTCACGGAGCTCAACGGGGACACCATCACCCACGTAAGTGTAGAAGGGCAATGGCTGGAATAACAGAGCTGCCTTCAGGGGCCTGGCCCTAGGAAGCTCCAGGGGCACTGGGAACCTTGGGGAGGTGCTGGAGCAGAGCACAAGCTTGCACACAGGCTCTGCAGCCAGGCACTGAAGGCAGCTTGTCATTAGAGTGTGATCCAGAAAGTACTTTTTAAGACCCCAGTTTAGGCACAGCTGATTAAAGTTTTGGGTAATGAGAATACGTTCTCACCCATGCAGAAGTACGGGAAAGTGCCAGGGCTTGGCTCTCTTAGAGAAGAGAGATGAGGCAAACTGATCCCAGCTGAGGGATGCCAGATTATCCCTACCTGCTTTGGGATATTCATGAAGAAATACAAAGCTTTAAAAATTCAGTTTATAAGAGATAGACTGGGGATCTGTTCTGATTTGCAAGACCAGATAATAAGTAAAATTTAGAGCTAAACACCACAATGATCCTTATGTGTCCCTACTAACTTGAGGTATTCAATGATTCTACAAATCCATAAAAAGCTAACACTTCCCATTTGTTTTTCAGACAATGACCCTGGGTGACCTCACCTTCAAGAGAGTCAGCAAGAGAATCTAGGAACCTTACACATGCCAATCATTTTACTGTGTAAAATGTGTCCATTTAAATAAAATTTTTATTGAAAGCTCCTTCATTGTATTCAACCTCTTCACTGCTACTATAGCTAGACACAAGCCTCCAAAGATCATGGAGGCACTGGTAGAAATTGGGCAATAGACTGAGCTGAGGGTGTGCTGGTGTTGGGGAATGGAGTTGAGGCAGGGCACAGGCTCTGAGTCCCTGAGTGACCCGTGCTGACCAGTGTCCTTCCAGGCCTTTCCCAGGGACAGGTGCCAGCACCCTGCTGGGAATGTCATGGTGGGTCCTGCACCCATGGCTGACCTGGCTGGGGAGCACTGGGCAGGAAAAAGGCTCTGTTCCCTCTCCTTACAAACATGACCAAAGTGATAACAGTGACCAGCAGGGCCAAAGAATGGGATGGCTTAGGTGGAGTAGAGGAAGTGCCAGTGATCCTGTTTGGAAAGCTGCCTTGGGGAAGCAGCCAGCATGGAGTACCAGCTGCTGTCTTGATCCTCACACCTCTGCAGTAGGATCAGCCCTACAGGCTCGGCCACCCCATCGCCACCCCTTCCCACCAGCAAGAGGGTCACAACTGCCTTTGAGTGTCCAGTGTGTGTTTCACCCCACACTGCACCTGATAAATCGGGTTGAACTGGAATTAAACACTTCTTCCAGGGTGAAATACAGGTCCTATCTCCTGGCAGGACCTTTGTTGGTTGTTCACAGTGTAGACAGAGGGAGCACCAGAGTCATCTCCCATTCTCTTGCTTGGCACTTCAGGCCAAATGGAGATGTGGTTTTCTGTTGCACACAGGAAAGAAAATTCTTCCCTCTTATCTACCTTTTCCAAGCCCAGTGCCTTGATGATGATAGGGAATTGTCACTGGGAAATGAGTATATGTCTGTGTGATACACCTAGGCTCAAAGCTGATCGGGATGTTAGGAAAACACCACAAGTGCTTCCCTATCTCCTTTTGCAACCTCATCACACATCACCAAAGGACCAATTTGTTCTCACGTGCATCTCTGCCAGGATTCCTCTCTGCCCAGGAAAGGTTTTCATATTACAGATCACCATTGGTCCTCATGCCAAGACCTGAACCAATATGGATTGTCACACGGGGCAGCAGACAGGCACCTCACAGACAAATGGAAGGGTTTAGCTCAACAATGCCTAAAAAGCAGATGTTATCCTTTAGTGAACCCAGATCTGGAGAAACATCGGCAAAATCACTGAGAAATGTCAAAGAGGAAAAGCCCTGGTTTTGTTTTCTTGCTGAGGAGCAGGTAGGCAATTCTTGAGTAAACCTTTTCCTCTCCTGGATGTCACCGAAAGTCTGCAGCAAACCGGTTGGATTTTGAGATAGATGGGTGGACAGCAAATATTTTTTTTAATCTAGAAATCCAACTTTAGCTGTTAGACTTCTCCTTAGTTCTGTTGGCTGTCCACTGGCAGCTGATCTACGGACTATCCCTTTTTCCTCAGGGCTAAACTGATTAAGCACCTAAGTTAAGAGGCAGGTGTTTTAAGGCATCAGAGCCCCCAGCTCACCCTGAAGGTGAGCACAGGTGGATCCCCCTCCCTGGAAGCTGTTTGTTCAGTTAGGACAATCCACACGGCCAGTGCACCACACCACAGCAACTGGCTTCTGGCATGGCCCCCTGTCCATCACTGCAGACATTTTCTGATTTGTAACTAAAGAGACTAATTTATCACAATTAACTTATCTTGATGTAGGAATTCCACCTAGTCTCATTTGCAAAGAGCCCACAGTTTGATGTTGCACCTGTGCCAGCTGCAGAATCATTATCCAGGAGTTTTCCATCAGAAACACATCATTTAACACCAAACACCGTCTGTGGGTCTTGTTCAGTTTGCATTCAATGCCCACAGGTGTACATGACACTTCTTGGAACCGGCTTCCTACTTCTACCATCCCATGGACACCCCTGGAAAGAAATTATGTCATCCCAAGGAAGCGGTAGAACCCCTTAGGAGAAATCAATTAAAATTTAACAAAGGACTTCAGAATCAGGACTTGGTAAAGAGAAACAGGCTTCCAATAAAAATGTAAATAATTTTATAACAGGGTTTTTTGCTTTGATTTTTAATGCCTTAGCGATAGAAAAAGGGATGGCGTTTCTGCCAGGACATCTTCTGCTTTAAGCCCTCAGAAGACTTTTCAGGATGCTCCCCCAGCAGGTCCATGCTGTCAGACTCGTGCCACCGGAAACAATCCTTATGGATATATCACATTGCTGTAGTACATTCCCAATGTTTAGAAGTGCCACAGGCCGTGTTACTCTGCAGGCATGAACTGGTGTAAAGCTCAGGGTTTATTCCTTCTTGTGGAAGAGGCTTGGTGCATTCTCATTGCTGGGTTCAGGCATGACCTGGATCTTCTGGTTTTTGAGGGCAGCTTCCCTCATCTTGTAGTACATGAACTCGTTCTGCTGGAACATGCGCAGCTCCATCTCCGTCTGGACACGCATGACCTGAGGGACACAGCACGTTACAAACCCTGTGACGCAGGGGACCTCGAAGCAAGTGATTGAAACATTGCCAAAAATCAGGCACTGTCCTCCAGGGATGTCCTTGGCCATGCAGTGACTGAGGCACCTTGCCCTCAGTGTCCCACCAGCAGGACCAAAGCTGACTGGACACAGACATCCCGTTCCTTTCTCACACTCATTTGCCTGTGTACTGAAGAAAGCACCAGCCCTTCCTGCATCCAGCTCTTCCAGAGGCTACTGGGAAGCCTCATGCTCCCAAAACTGGTGCAGGACCTGGAGCTGATGCTGTGCAGAGCCAGGGAATGAGTGCACTTCCCATTCACTCCCTGGGCCTGACCTTTGGGGTGGTACATCACCAGGGTGGGGGTCACCTCAGGTGGGAGGAGGGGGATGCTCAGTCCCTCTTCAACCACTTGCAACCCCTGCACCCCAGGATTCATCAACAGCAGAGTCATTCCTAGGGCTGCATTACAGCAGAGGATCAGAAAGGATTTTAGGATATATTTTTACACCTGTCTGTGCATTTATTCAACCCTTTGTTTAGGAGCACAGAGACAACCATGTGCCTTATATCCACTATTTTACTCCTAAAGTGTGAAGGGAAACACAGGAATGGAGGTGCTCTGTCTCATCCACATATGGAAACAGCCAACAGGTTGGCTTTAGGTAGTAGATATTAATTTTTCTGAAGATATAAAATTGCACTAGTAAAGGTTATAGCTCTGCTATATGGGGACTAAGACATCAGTAAGGGATTTCATCTGGTATCTTATAATTTTGGGGGGAAAATAAAGGAGAATGCTATAAAGCCAACGGGTCACTTCAAGTGAATTAAAGGCTAAAGAAATGATAGGTTCCCAGCTGCAATTGTAAATAATTCCTCACATCTGAGCAGATGTAGCTCCCTGGGATCTGCAGCTCTTGACCCTAAGCTAGGAAATGCACCTATCAGTCATCTGAGGAAAAAATGCACTGCTGCTTAGAAGGAGTGGGAAGTGGTAAATAAAGAAGAAAGGACCCCAATAAAGAAAATCAGGTGCTAAACTGGGCACATCCACCATATGTAATTTGATATTCTCAAACTGCAATGTCATCCATCCAGGAGCAGTGAACTCAGGCTGTTGGAAGAATGGGAGGCTCTGCCTTTGGGCACAGCAGTCTCAAAGAAGATGCAGGGGCTCAGCTGCCATTTCTCATGTGTGTTCTGGAGCAGGATAAAAGCTATTTTTCAGGGATGAAAATTTCCAATAAGAAAGGACATGCATTTCCCAACAGACTGTAGCATAATCTAGATAAAACCACAGCACTAGTACGAAACAGTCAGCACTCAATACATCTCTCAGCTCTTACAGATGGTTGTTTCTACAGCTTGACTCTAATCTCACCCAGACAGAGAGCAGAGACAGGACAGGAGATGACACCTACCTCCAGGTCCTTGGTAATGGGGTGGGAAGGTCCGTGCGTTATCAGAAGAATGGCATAGGCTTTACAGATCAAGCCATGGCCAGCTTCAATGAGGCCAGCGTGCCAGTGGGTCACTCCCGCCCGCATCACGGCCATGCCCAGCTGCGCGTTGTTGGGATGGTATATTTTCCTGGAAAAACATTGGGTAATTTTAGTTCAGGGGAAAGCTGGCTTCCCAAAAGTGTGCCATTGACATATGTCTGCCAAAGAGCAACTGTTTACTCAGCTGAAGAGCCTGTTGCAGCCAGTGCCCCCGAAATGTGCCCTTCTCAGAACGGGGCAGGGACACATTACCCAAGGACAGAGCTGTACAGGGACACGAGTTGTGAAAGATGGGATGTGAACCGGGAAAGTTGAGCACCTGGCTTGGAGAGAGCCAAGCTCTGTCATCTCATGCCAAGGGAACACCAAGCTCTGTCATGATTTTGTCACAAACAGAACCCAGATCTGACCCTACAGCTCAGCTCAACTTAGAGCAGTGAAAATTCAACAATCACCAGTTTCTTATTCAAAGTAGGAAGAGAAACAGGTGGTACCAGAAACTCTGGAAATGTTCATCTCACCCTCTGCAGATGCATTCCTTTATCTGGGAATTGTCAGTGCCTAAGGTGGGAAAAATGAAACCTCTCCTCTACATCCAAATTTAAAAGCTGAAGCAGACTGAGAAGCTGCTTGGACTTAGCTGAAAACCTGCCCTCAGGGGCTTATTTGGCATTTTGAACTGGCAGTTAAAGCAAGAAAGGAAACTACCATGGTCCTCACCGTGGTCTGAAAAACTGAGGAACACGGAGGGGAAGGAATTTCCTCTGTGTCAGTCAATTAGCTCAGTGCCAAGGCTGGGACATGAAGTTGCTGGTCAGGCCTGCAAGCCAGGGAGGTGACTCTGTCACCCCTCTGCAAAAGAACAAAATATCACAGGCCTTTTGGGGTAGAACTGGCCAAAAAGACAAGTAATGGGTGTGAGATGCTGTCAGCCCAAGAGTGAATGAGATGATGAATTGGGCTTTTCTCTCTTCTCTACAGTTTCCATTATTTTTCTTTCTTTCCTTTTTTTTTTTTTCTGTTAAATACTCATTAGTCCTGCCATAAAACCTCAGTAGTAATAAAGCACATCATTTTTAATGTGAGGTTTACCCTAGATCTGTGTAAACTAAACCTGCATTTCTTTATTCTCACTGAGTTTTTACCACAGGACTATGTAATTAGCCAAGACAAAATCCATGTACTATTCAAGAGTGAGGGGATATCTTGAGTGACAGCCACGTGACATGATTTCTCTTTTCTCTTTGACCTCTCGTCCCTGCAGGGTGCAGGGAACAGGCAGTCACAGCCTCTCTGTCCTGCACCCAGGCTCTGTGTCTTGCTGTCAGGGCAGCCCTGAGGTGCTTCTGAGACAAAACAAGGCCAGTGAAAGATGTTCTTAAACCATTTGCCAGTTCCAGTTTAGAAAATCAAGGTGTTTGGGACCTCTTGTGCATTTAAGAAGGGGTCCCTCTCTGCTTGTGATATAAACAGGTCCCCATCTGAACTTCACCACCACTGCCCTGATGGGAGCAGACTAAGAAAATTACTCCCGTAACACAGCTTAACATTGTGTGAGCACAGAGAGCTGCAGAAGCAGGGTACAGACGCACAGGTAGCCATCCACCATCCTCTTGGCGTAGTCAGCTGCTTCCTCAAACATCTGGAGGTAGGAGAGCACCTCGGAGGCAATGCTGAGGATCCTCAGCAGGTAGATGTTCGTGTCCCCCAGCACAGGCTCCTGTTTCTTCAGGCAGTCACGGCACAGCTTCACCACCTGAGTGGGGAGGAAGCAGGGAGAGGAAGGGTGAGTCCAAGCACCTTTGGGCCTGAAGCTGCCACACCAAAGCCCTGTGGTTTGCACTGTCCATACCAGTCCCAGAGGCTGAGTCAGCCTCTCTGGGGGTTGAGGAAGAGAGGATGTGCTTTGATTTGTTGGGAAATATTACCCTAAGAAAATCTTTGGTGCTCAAAGCTTTCTCTTCCAGGGTTACACTCACAAAACTGGTGAGAAAAAAATTATGTCTTCTGCTCAGAAGAAAGACTCCAGGAGGTTGGGTATTGTCAGACATCAAGTGCCTACAGGACTCTTACACCCTCAGCCTCCTGAATGCACTTGGTGACAGGAATACCCTTAATGACCCCTTGGGGCTGGAGATGTGGAGCTGCACTGTTCCACACCTGGCCTAGCTGTAATTCAGTGCCCCAATTTCTGCTCTAGGAGGCTTCAGCCTTTTCCCAAAGACAGCTAAAACCCCGAGGGTGTTACTCAAACTGGAGTGCTCTCTGAGGAGAACAATTAAATATTTCCTGGGTGAGAAAAAGTGAGAGAAAAAAAGAAATTACTTGAGCTCTCTCACCCTTTGCCCTTGTAGCCTGGGTTCCAGGTGGGACGTGGTTCTCCCACATCACACACCCATCCTCAGCACCCAACAGATGAGCAACATGAGGAGCCAGAGCTGAAGCGAAGATCGACAGAACTCAATATGCTGAGACACAGAACTATCCTCTTCTGTCCCACTCCCAAACCCACTGTCCTTTTTATGAGACAACCTGGCAGAGCTGACTTGTTCCGCCTGCCCTATAACACATGATTTTCACTCAGGAGGCCCTTGGTTCAGCACCTTGGTCAGTAGGAGGTGCTGGAAGTCACCTGAATCTCCTTGTGTCATCACTACAGAAGAAGTTCGTCTGGGATGTCTCAGACACGGGTGTGCTTTACAGAGGGCAGAAATCAGTGCCGGCTTCTTCAATTTGAGCTGCCAAGAGGGCAGGAAGCACATGGGATATTCAGGTTGCAGCAATGGGGAGGTTGTTTCATCCATAAATCACGAATGTAGAGGGGGACAAGGCCTGCTTTCCTGGGCAGTGTGTGTGCAGCTAGAGAGCAAAAGCGCCAGGACTCACCTCGTGGTAATGGCCCTCCATGCGGGCCTTGTTGATCTTCTCCAGCGTGTCCTTGGACAGCTGGATCACCTCCTTCACTGTGTCTGCAGAGGGCTGGGGACGACATTAGGAAAACCAGTGAGGAAAACACACTGCCTCACACATGCCAAAATACATTGGTTGAAAAGACGCTTGGTCCACAGTCTGGGAACCCAAATCAGCTTAGTGGGATGCTTCCCACATCACCACTTCCTGCTGCTGGCTGCAAATACCAGTGAGCCCATCAGATGTGCCTAAGACTGAAATGGTCCCAGTTCCAGGTCAAAAGGTGAAGGTCCTGCTGACTTCACCAAGAGTGTTGCCCATCAGGGTAGTGACCATGTGCCTCTGGCAGGCATGACTGGGTTCCTCAACTCTCCCCACCACTCCTTCCCTCTGGAAAAGGGACAGAATTCACGCTGCAACTAAGAGGTCTCATGAGATACCAAAGAGTCTCCGAAAGCCACCAGCTGGTGAGTATCAGGTGCTCCTAGTGCAGCTGCTCGAGAGAAATGAGGCTCTTGAATGAGAGATCGGTGGAATAGCAAAGATCCCTGAATTTTACGCACCCTGAGAAATGCTGTCATTAGTTCCAAATGCCCTAAAATGGCTGAGCTCAGATTTCAGCTGCACACAGAGAAGGAAATGTGTTTTCCCACACACCTCAGAGAAGTTTGTGTTTCACTGTGCATTTAGAGACGTGAAGCACATCCAGGAACACCTGGTAAAACACTAACGAGCTCATAATTAGCTGCCTCCTCTTAATTCCTTTAATATTGAAATATAATATCCAGCACAACCATTCATCTTCTGCTTCTCTGAGCCCTTCAAATTTGCATTTTCCAACTATTCTAGCTATCATGACCTTCTTTTACATAAATGGGAAATCTGAACTCAGCCCACAATCACATGACTCCAGGAATTGTTGGGAAGAGTCTGGTGTGGAGACACACAGCAGAGCCAGCAGCCAGGAAGGACCTCTGGGTGTAGAGGAAAAGTAGAGACACAACATTGCAATGAAGGATGCGAAGATTGGGAGTCAGGACTGTAGGACTGTCCTATTATCCTTTTCTCACATCTGATCAATTAGACTTTTGAGGAATCTGAAATCATCTAGTTGAGAAATCCTCTTCAAAGTTTAGTATTGAAGGAAAACCCATAGTTTTCAGAGCCATTTACCCACCATCTATGTATGGATACATTTGTATTATGATTTATTTTTCTATATTATTACACTGAAGCTATTGTAGCTAATCAGATTTGGGCAGCTGTCTGAGCAGCACAGGGGCTGTCCTGGGGTACAGAGCACATCCAAAGGCAATGTTAACGTCAGTGCAAATCACATTGTTGTGCTGTTGGAGTCAAGACTCCCAGAACAGGGACCTAAAAAACAGCATTTCCACAGTGGCTTTGTCTGATAAAAAATCCTCCCTTGCCTTTACGAGACTTCTAATCTGTTGCCATTACAAACAATGGGAACTTTGCTCCTCTTTGGAAGGGGTGAAGGATGGAGGTCGGAGCAGCTGTTGAGGATGGAAGCTGCCAATCTCCCATGTATTCCTAGCGCTTTTTCCACACAGCTGTGGGGGCTGCTGCCCCCAGGCAAGTGTGCCTGAATTCAGGAAATGCGACACAGCCAACGTGCTCTGCGGGTGAGGTCAGCCTGGATACCTATTGTCCGTGGATGGGGTGTATTTTTAATAGCTGAAATCATGACCTTGCATACTCACAGGCCTGTTCTGCACAAGCACTTCAGACTGCGGAGGGCATTCCCCCAGAAGTGCATGTTTTCCTGCTGTGTGCTGCACAGCACCTCTAATGCTCACAGAAAGGGGATGGTGCATGTCTAGTGGAAGGTGTCCCTGCTCATGGCAGGGCAGATGGAATGAAATTATCTATAAGGTCCCTTCCAACCCAAATCATTCTGTGATTCATGGTCTCACTGTTTGGTCAAGGCTTGATAGCAGGTGTTAAATGAGAGTTGAGATTTTTTTTTTATGCTATCTACTGGAGAACATGTTCAAAAATATTTCAGCAGAAAGCCAGATAAAAATCCTTCTGCATCAGAGAAATGAGCTCCAGGACAGCCTTATCTGATAAGTGGAGGAGTACAGTAGTCAGGATTAACTGTAAAATGAAGCCTGATTTAAAATGGGGTTCTATAGCAGGGTCTTTTGCACCAGAGGAGAACATGACCCAGCAAGGAAAGGGTCTCCTCTGTCCTATGTCCTACTTCCCAGAAGGGACCTCCCTTATAACAGCTCGACACTATTTCTCTAAACCTTTCTCAAGGAGAGATTTACACTCTGCAATATGCAGCCTTTCCTGACTGCCATCTCTCTGAAAGAAGAGTTACAGGACTGAGCTTGGCCTCATGGCACCTGCTGAGCAGGAGACTGAGGGTTCTGTGCTCCTTCCCAGGAAGGTGAATCTCACTGGGCCTCTCTTGGTGGCCCCGCTGGTCTGAGGTCACATTTCCTCATCCCAGCTTTTCTGCTTGGTCCTGCTGCACATCATCCCCTGAGCTGTAGTCTGATTCACGGTGTGACTGCTCAACAGTGCAGATCAATGACCTGATGATACATTAAATTGCCCTGCCTTGCTTTGCTTTCCCTTATACACTTTATAAGGCTTGCAGGAGTAGAAATCCCCAGGCTAACACTGCCAGAGAGCACAAAACCTATGAGGAATTATATCCTTGGGCAGAGGAACTACAAAGACACTCTTAGAGCTGCCAGCACACTCATGAAGTGGAGCCACTGACCAAGCAACACATCCCACTGCCAGCAGCAAGACACAGCCTTATGCCCTCCTACTCAATGGCTTGTGAGACCTCAAGGAAAAGAGAGATTACTTAAAAATGGGCAGTTAAACATGCTAATTCCTCCCAGTCAGTCTACCCATGGCAACCATGCAAAAATGTGAAGTGATGGTGCCATCTCCCTGTGGCAGGCCTGTGCAAAGAGGGGCAGGAAGTTCAGGCTTCCCACATTCCTGGAGCTGGTGTGATGGTACAAACCACAGAGTTTCAGCAGTGCTGGTAAGTCCTGTCACCATGGACCACCTGCAACACATTTCTCTTTCTGCTGCTCAAAATCTAGATTCTCTTGCAGTTTCTCAGAAAAAAAAAAACCAAACCACAATCTAAATGCCAGCATTTTTCTCAGCTCTAGACCTCATTTTCCAGTATTTTTGCATTCTGTCTATTGATGGACTTCTAGGTTAAAGGCAGCTTCTGTGGGCTTTTTTAAATTAAAAACTGCACTTATATTGCATAAGGATTAAGCTGGCCTTGCACGGTGGGCTTGAATTGGTCTTGTGGCCAATCAAGGTTCAGTTCTGTTCTCATTTTTTACATTGGTGTTAGTCATGCTTTTGCCAAAATCTGACGCTGTTTCTATCGAGAGTGTCCTGGTGCTGAGAAACCACAGACAGCTTGGTGGAGGAAATGCAGCCACCACTGGGTTTGGACACAGCAGGGCAAACCATACCTTGCTTTCCCCTGCCTTCACTGCCAGCATCAGGTCATCCTTGAGCTGCTTCTTGCAGTGCTCGCACGTGCAGTTGAAGTAATATTGCTTCTTCAGCTGCTTGCGCCGCTCCTCACTCAGGTTGAGGAAATCCACGTAGGAAACCGTCAGCTCATCCCCTGGAGAAATCTTGTTCAGGGCTCGCAGCTCGATCCTGAGGGCAGAGGAGGTGGGGTGTGCACTTGGAGAAGCAGCAGAAGCAGAAGTGGAGCCACAGAGCCATCAGGGACAAATCCTGAGCCTGCCCTGCCTCGCAGAGGTGAGCCCTCCCCCTAAGGCACTGCTTAAAGTCTTCAGGGAGGCACTGCAGAGGTGACCAGCAGTCTGGTTGACTGAATACAGAGCAAGAACACAGTCACACCAGTTTTTCCTGCCCCTTTGCAAGTCCCTGGCAGGGATATGTAAAGGTCTGAGCTATAAACAGGTTATGGCTCCATTACTTTGTCCAGATGGGGGCTGAACCTAGACATCAACTTTTATTTTGTTGCAGGAGATCTCACCAGAAAAAAAACAACAACACTGAGATCAGAAATACACACCAAAATGCTGAGTTTGGATTTGGGTCTTTTTTTAAGTACTGCTTTGCATGCTACCCACACACCCCTGGCTATACTCCCAGATCCCGAGCTGTGCTGCCTTCGGTATCGTTTTGACTTTGAAAAGTTAAGACAAATTCCCTCTGGGTGCTGCATAAGAGATGCCCTCACCCTGTGCATGGATTTCCACATAAAAACTTAGAAATAATTACCTGGAAAGAATCTATTTTTAAATAGCTCATTTGATCTACTACCACAATTCAATTGCCAGTCTCTGTTACTGAAATCCATGGCAAGCCCCTGATGATGGGATTTGGAAAGCCAGACCTTTGTACCTGCTTTTCCCACATGTCATTCCCTGTAAAAGGTCTTAAATAACGTGGACACTCAGAACTATTCGCTTGCTGTTTCACTCTGCATACCCATTTATTCTGGGCCATCTGTCAGCTGCAGGGGCTAAACAGGCTGGAGAATTTGGCCAGAATGGGAAAAAAATCCATCAAACACCGTGAGGTGGTTCTTCTGTATCTACCTCCTCTCTCAACTACTAGTGAGCTCAACAATGTGTTTAATGTACATGTCTGCTCTGAGATGGACCTGGGGAGGGGGGGGACCTGCTGGCCCCACCTGAACATGAGGTGCTTTAGGTGGAACCCAACAAAAGCCTCACTAAAGACAGAGGTAGCAGAGGACTCAAAGGTATCACCAGGTGCATTAAAAGCCTTTTGGGGAGGACGTGGCTTATTCTGTGTGATCATGTTTTTGCAAAGGGGTTGAAATTCTCCTGTAATTCTCTTTTAATTCCCTTGGAATTCCCGTTGCAGGCTCTCAGCACCAAGGGCGTAGCTCTGAGTCTTCCAGTTCTGCTAGAGCTGCTGTCAAAATTCCTTTCCAAGGCTGGTCTTGACCTTCTCAGGGTGTTGTCATATCAACAACACATTTCATACAAAATTTATCACTAAACATGCCATTGTCACGAAGGGCAGCTATTAGTTATGTCACAACCACAGGAAAATGCCAGCCAGAGAGAGGTGCAACCTGCAGCTCCAGGAGGAAGTGCACAAAAAACAGCAATTCCCACCCGAAAGGTTTACACATATAAACATTCCTGTTCACACTTCACAGGGTCCTTGTTACAGTGAGTCATGCAACCAGAGAAGCAAAATCAAGCCTCTGACTTTCATGATGCCCCTGATAGCCCAAGCACCGTAGGGGTATTTTAAGCAGCCGTCCCTTGTGTGGAGGGGATTGATAGCCTTCGGGATAAGCCAGGAAACACATGGCATAGTTTAAATACTGTAGTTAAAGAGCCAGTAGCACACCCTTGAGCTTGTCCAGGGCTCTTTCCCCCGTGTCTGCCACGAGCAGCAGGGACCTTGGTAGCTGCTTGCACAGGCACAGCGAGTGCCCGATAGCTCAAAACTCAAATTGCCCCAAATAGCAACTCCCATCAGAAGTGAAACTCATTTGCCCCTTTTTATGGCCCTCTCTGTAATGTTCTGAGTATGAATGGTGAAGAGGAGCACTTCAAATGCATTTCACAACTTCTTTGATGAAATAGATTTCTTGCTTGAAATTAAATTTTAAACACAAGTGTCCCCTTAAGAACACTGACTATAATATACCAAATGCCATGAGTTAAGTAGAGACTGGCTTTTTGCATGTATTTTTGTGATTTATTTAGTTTGAATCAGGTAACAGTGGCATCATTAAAAGGTGGAACATTAATCATGGATTATGATAAAAAGGAATTGAAAGCTACATCTCATGGTACTGCTACTGTAGGCAACACATTCCTCGGGCACAGTTTGTTGCAGAAGAAATGTGGAGTATTTAGTATGTCAGTAACACAGTCATTTCTCATCTCCTAGTACGCAAGGTTTTATTTTGGGCTGTACAAGATTAGCAAGACCTTGTTCTGACTTTCATGCTCTTGCCATGGTCAGGGGAGGAGAAATGAGAGGTGGAGAGGGGAAGTACTGGCAGGGAGGAAGCCAAGGGAGAGGGTAGGAAGGCAGAGAGGGAATTCACCCTGGGGAAGACAGTCACGGTATTACCACTATCATTTTAATTTACTACAAAATGCAGAGTTAAGTGAGGTTTGGGTTTAGTGGGGCTTTACACAGGGGAGGAGGAGAAGTTTAGAAATCAGAAAAAGTGGAATTTGGTGCAAACAGAGGGAGCCCCTTGGCGTCTTTGCATCTTTTCCATTAAACACAGGGCATGAGGGGTATGGGGTAAATGGAGGAGAATGATGCTTTCAAGACCGACCCACCTCATCTGTGTGTGGAACATTGATCTTACAGCCTCATGACTGAAAGGCAAAACAAACATCTGCAGTTTACATACGTACAAGTACAACAACAACAAAAATGGGTACATGGCATAGCACTGGACATTGTAATGACAGGAGACAAGGGGGTTCCCTGTGCCTGGCTCATGCAGCACTGCATGAGAGTTTCCCTTTTGCTATGCAGCTGCCAGGACCAAGCTGTCCATCACTGGGCCATAGAGGATTTGGTGCACAGCTGCCCTGGCACTGTGATTTTAGGAGTGGTCTAGTCAGGGAATGAGAAAAACCTGCTCCTGACATTTGGCAGGAACCAGGGGAGCAGATCTCCTGCACAGAAAGGTCTCCACTGACATCAGCAGTGGTGCTCTCTAGAACACAGCTTGAAATGGAAATCAGACTGGGATATCAGCCACAATTTACCTGGCCAATAACCAGATGGTCAAGTTTAAAGTC
This sequence comes from Pomatostomus ruficeps, assembly GCA_013400735.1. Classification (NCBI taxonomy): domain Eukaryota; kingdom Metazoa; phylum Chordata; class Aves; order Passeriformes; family Timaliidae; genus Pomatostomus; species Pomatostomus ruficeps. Next base: position 269,620 of record VYZT01019165.1, on the reverse strand, counting down.
AGTAACCAGATACATGTGGGACAAGCTGCCAGGCAAATAAATGCCATTCCTGTACTTACCCAGAAAGTCAGGGTTGTTATCACTGCTGGTTCCCTCCTCCACTGCTGGGAGCTGTTTGGAGGGGCTCTCTCATCACCCCACTATGGATCCAGTCCAGGGCAACTGGATATCATAGCACAGACTCCAGCCTGACTTTGGATCAGGCCCTATTTCCCACCAAAGTAATCATCCTAATGCAGTTTTGTTTTCTCTTGGCTCGTTTACCAGCTGCTTGGTAAACGCTGGTGCAGTTTTATCAGGGAAAACCAGCAGTGCTAATTGCAGTGCAGAAGCAATGTGTTAGATAAAAAAAGAGAGCCTCGGGTTAAGTTATAGCACTAAGGTTTAGTGAAGACAGGTAGCTGTAAAATCGTAGCGGAAAGTTCAGAGGAAATCCCATGGCTGTGCAGTTTTTGGCAAACAACTTCCCACAGTTAATGTCTTGCACACACTGCAACTTTCTCAATCAACAGCAGTTAATACCTGTCATGGCTTGGAAACCGGGAAGGGCAGAGCATCCCTCCTGTGGGCTACCTCCACTCTCAGCTCTGCTGAAACATCCCCGCATTTCCCACTGAATCTTTTTGCATCTCACTTGTCCCGCAGGAGTTTTCTTACAGGACTTGGGTGGGAATGGGGAATGCTCAGAGACTGAGAGCATCCCACACTCACAGGTGACTCTGCTTGCAGATAGCAATCACTACTGTCACTAAGGTCCCATTGTTAAAGAGTTAATCAGTGATTAATTGAGATGGTACACTCTCACCGGATGGGGGTTGTGTCAGGAATGGTTATAAACACACCAGCAGATAGGGATACACAGCTTCAGTTATGAGGAACTCTTGGACTGTGGACTCAGCATAATCCTTAATAATTTACTAAGTGGAATTACTCCTTAACTGTCTATAAATGAAGCTTCAATATAAGGGGTGAGTTAAACAGCTACTTACTACTTTATCTACCTATTTGGAGTCTAGTTACAAAACTCATAAGAAAACAGGGAAAAATTCTTTGCTGGTTCCTGGATTTGGGGTCAAATCTTATATATTTGTTAGTGCATCAGATGATAACTTTTTAAATATGAAGGAGAGAAACCAGTTCGTCATTATCAAGAAAATACTGTCTGGTTTTTTTCTGAGCTAGATAAGGAAATAAGAAAGAAGATTTTCTGGGGCAGGGACCTGACTCTGGGGGTGGTAGAGCCTGCTGAGTTGCCTGTTAGGATCCATCCCTGTTGCACCAAAGGAAGGAAATCCACTCACTTGCCATTGTTGAAGACAACGGTGCAGTTGGGCCAGCAGTCGTGGTTGGCCTGGCAGAGGTTGGGGAAGATTCCCACACCAACAGCCTGCAGTCCTCTTTGGTCACTGAGGGTAAAGCCATTGCAGCTGATCTAGTCCCAAAACACAGGCAGGAAAAAGCATTAAAGGAGAAAAAGCTGAAACGCTCCAGTCGGGATAAAACATCAGAAGAGAAGCAATGCACGACTCATGCAGAGGGACCAGCCCAGGGCAGAGCTGAGTAAATGTTACGGGATATTTGCTGTCAGCGTTCACTTGGGATGCCTAAGATAAACTTGGTTTGGCCATGCATTGATTTCCTTATATTTGGTTCCTGCAAATAATTCAGAAAAAGGTCACAGGAAAATGATTTTGAGGCAATTCAAGCAGAAAGCAAAGTTCACACTCAGGAAAACAGGTATCAGTTAGAAATTAACCTTGACTGCTGCATTCAACCTGGTCATGTTTGCTGGGTTGACCTCAAACCTCATAAAAACCTGCTAATATTCTTTGCTGTGAATTTTCAGAATGACTACTTTTGCATGACATATATCCCAAGAATTAATTATTTTACTTTTCTGTATGATACACTATTATCACACATGAACAGAACAGGTTTTAGTCACGAACATAAATAATGGAAATATCTGCAAAGAGAAAATGTAATAGGATAGCCCAAAGGAAATAATTAACTCAGCTGCTGATTATTTTATCCTGTTAGTAGTTTTATTTCCATTGTGAACTGATTCTGTAGTTTTTCTGTACTTTCTTGCTTCTCCACAGAGAAGCTGTGCTGGTCACTAGCAGATGTGTCCAGTGGACAGAATTTACTTTGTGGTGTGGGTACCAAAGGATGCTGTGTCCTCTCCCTGTGCTGGGACTGGCAAAGGCCCGCTTGCTTTGCACAGCAGCCACTGGCAGAGGGGTGAGCAGAGTGTGTGTCTTCTCTTGGTAATGTTGGGAGCTGAGGGGGTACTGCAGGAATACCCCACTTGTACCAGGCCTGGGAACAGAGCAGCTCAGCCTGAACTGGAATTCCCTCTCTGCTACACTGAGAACAAAACTTTGTAGTTAACAAGTTAGCAATGGATATTATTAAATCTATTTAGTATCTTTTACTGATTTTTTTATATATATATGTCAGTGTAAAAAAGACATTAATGTATCTAGTAAAGCAGATCTGCTATATTCAAATATATTCTAGGTGTATTTACTAAAAATATATTTAGGTATTCTCAGCTCTTCCAGGTGCAGAGAGATGCCCAGTGGGACTTGTGGTGAAAATGCAGCAGCTATGATTAAGCAAACCACTTGTCTGCACATCTAGACAGACAAAATGTTTCAGCCCTTGCCCTTGCCATGCCTCAACTTCCCAGTGTCAGTGCGGAGGAGAAGCAGGTGGGGAATGGGATGAAGTCAGCATCCTCAAATCAGGCCAGCTGGAGAGTTTCTCCTGAAAGCTGGCATTACAAACCCTCCCCTGTTTGCTGTCCCACCCCCAACGTACCACTCCGAATATGTGGGAGATGAACTGCATCCCGAACTGCTGGCACTGGGGCGGCCAGAACTCCAGGAAACTCTCCACGTCGGCGCGCAGCTCCTTCTTCTCCTCCTCGCCGAAGCTGTCCACGTGGTTCTGCAGCTCGTCGATGGATACCAGGCAGCCCTCGGACAGCCCGCTGCCTTCCCTCTCGATCTTCCACAGGATGCGCGCAGCCAGCCTGCCCAGGAGACAGCCACAGGTGTGAGCAGCACCAGCACCACCAGGAGAGAACAAAGCACCATCAAAATGCATTTCCTGGGGGAAATTGTGTGCAGGCAGACTGACTGAGACGGGCTCAGCATCAGGTGGGTGATGGATGGTCACCATCCCCAGCCTTCTGAAGGAAAGGGAGAATGCAGGGTTTTGCCCCAGCATCTGTGTTCTCATCTGGAGAAGTGCTACAGACCCCCAGGTCCCCAGCCCTCCACGACTGCTCCCATTTCCTTGAGGATTCCTCTCATTTTCTTATGGTGGAGCTGGAATATGAAGACACATTAAGATATCCTACAGGTGAATGGGGGAAGAATCCATCTCCTCTTTCACTTTTCCACCTATTCCCCACTTCCCTATACCTTCTAGACCAGCCAGGGTGGGTTTGCCTCACCATGTTCAGAGTTTTTGGGGCCTAGAACCAAAAAAATCCAAAGAGGAGCACATTCTTTGCACCACTGATGCTCCTCCAGGTCTGTATCCCTTCAGCTCAGGGGATGCTCCTGGACTTTCCTAAACTTTCTCTCACCTCCACCTTGCCCAAATCAGTCCACCCAGCTCTCCCTTGCCACGAGATGCCCTGTCCTCTCCCCTGGTCGCCAGGGGCCAGCTCTCACCTGATGTTTTCGGTGGGTGCCTTGCCGTGCCTCTTGATGGCAGAGCACTCATTTTTGTGGTTGAGCCAGGCCGCCCTCTGGCAGGTCCTGTCGCAGTAATAGGCAAACTTGCACTGCCCGCAGCGGTGGAGGCTCTCCTGCCGCTTGAAGCAGGTGTGACAGATGACGTGTGTCAGGCTGGAAGGACAGAAGGACACGTTGGATCAGTGAGGGTCAGCTCTGCCCAGCGAAGATCCTGCCAGCTTTGCACCCCTGGGCTCCCTGCAGCCACTAAAATGGATCCCTCAAGACTTTGTGGGAGGATGGAAAAACATCCCACCCAGCTTAATCCTTGTGTTCTTGCCCAGTGCTGTTGTTGTAAGTTAAATGGTCATGGAATAACCGGGACCCCTTCAAAAGGGGCGTTTCGTTTTTGGGGGGTTCAAAAGAGGATTTCCAAGAAGCATCCTACAATTGTTTGTGTGTAACTATAACCCAGGCTGGGGGAGGAGCGTGTCAGACGATAGTGATGAAGAAGTCTGACCTCACGTCCTCCCTCTGAGAGTGTCCAGGGTCCCAGACTGAGGGGAAACCTCTCCCATATGCCCCTTCATGTGCCCAGCTGTTGCTCCTAGAATTCAATTCACTGAGAAGGAAGGGGAGACACTTAGGTCTCCTCTCCAAAGAATTTTAGGACTCTCCCCTTGCTGCTAGAGAAGGCTTTTCACTGCCTGATTTGGTGTCTCCAGCTGTCTGCTTCTCCAGGCAACCGCCCTTCATCTGGGCCTCCAGCCAGGCTCCACAGTACAGGAGAATTTAAATTCCAATCACTCAGCCACTGCTGGTGCCAGAAGGAAGGTTCTCCTCACTGCAAAAAGCTCAGGGACCACAGAGGCTTCATGATCAAGGGAACGTTTATCATTGTGCCCAGCACAGAGTGGGGAAACTGAGGCATGAGGAAATAAAAAAATAATTGATGATCCCATAAGGAGGATGTGCCACAAGCCGGAATCAGACTCACAGCCCCAGAGAGTCCAACCCAAAGACTGTCCTGCCTCTCTACTATCCCTATATATGTATATATATACACATACATATGTATATTTATCACAGTACATTTAAAATGCATTTTCTTGTCTCTGAAAATATTGTATGAGCTGCTGACACAATCTACCCTGTGCCTTGGCTCTTGCAGGATAAAGAGGGCCACTGATTTAAATGCAGGATGGCCCACAGCAGACAAAACCACGTGCAAAAATCAGGTTTGGAAAATTAGGTTTAGGAAAGTTAGAAGTGCTGGAGGGAGCCCAGTGCAAGGAAAGCCCCTGGGCTGGGGCAGGGGGAAGCGTGTGTCTGGGAAGGGGGATGCAGACAGCTCCACTGAGCCAAATGGAAGAGCTGAGAGCGGGGAGAATTGTGAGGCTGTGCTCTGTCAGCTGTCAGGTCAGGGGGGCACAGAGGTGCAAGCGAGATTGCACTCCTTGTATGGCAAAGCAGAGCCAGAGAGCTGATAAAACCCACACGGTTACATCATGCCAGGAAACACAGGGAGATATCTCACATGGGGAATGGGGCTCCCTCCTGCCACCTGGGTGTTTTAAGGACAGTCAGAAAGCAAAGAAAAAGAAGTTTTCTTGTAGAGAGGAATGACAGGTTGGAAAGGAACACAGTGCAGAAAACCCCAAATCCTCCAACAGGTGCTTTTCTCTCTTCAGTTTTCTCTCTGAGAACAAAAAAATACTGAAATGGTGGCTTTGCATTTTGCTGATTTTTGCATAGGGTGTCCAGATTTTCCAATGCAAACCTGGCTGGCAGAACTCGCTGCCAGCTCTGGAAATCCCTCATTTCTGAGGGGATGCAGAAATGCGCCCAAAAAGTTATACAAGATTTTCTGAGAAAGCAAAGGAACAGCCCATGTGGTATTGAAACTGCAGAGACAGTTACTCCCAGGTAATCTGACTGGCAGGTGTCAGAAATATTGCATCTCTTCTAAAACCCTTATGGGATCCTCCATGCCTCAAAATGGTTTCAAAGAAGGCTGGATTTATTGATACTGTGTGTTATCAGGGCTCCAGAGGCCTGGGCTCAACTCTGGGCACAGTAAACAAATCAGGAGACACAAGTATTTGAGATCTATTGCTTAAATCCTCAACTAACATTGCTTAAGCATCTGCAAGCATCTAAATCCCCCAGGTGCCCCTTGGCAGTCGTGCAAACTCCTGCTGTGTCAGAGGAGCTCAGAGCTGGATGCCCAAAAGGGGAGAGCAAAGCGGGGCTCTCCCTTGGTTGGGTGCTGATACCATCTGTTCTGGAGACAGACACCACCCAGGACACCAAAGCCTTGCAGGGGTTCACAGTCTCCTCTCTCACCCCCTCTGTGGTGTTAAGGTTCTCAGGAGCAGCCTGAGACTAAACCTGAGTCTCTTAGCCTGTGGAAATCATAAAACCTTCTCTGTCTGGTCTAGAAAGTGTTTAACATAACCCAAAATGGTTTCAGGTATCCCACACCTCCCCTTCCAGAACAGAGAGCAACCCACACCCACGTGGTCAGGATGCTGCATAGCCAGACAGCACTGAAAGTTTCTGGAGAGAACCCTGGGGAGGTGATTTCTGCTGTGGCACCTACCCAGGAGCCCTGGAGGTTTGAACCCTCTGGGTTTTGCTGCTCAGCTTCCCTTAGCTTTATGGGAACAACGCCACTGCTTTCCGCTGTGTCTGTGCATGCCATGGCCTCCGAGGTGATCACTGTCCTCCTCCACACATAGTGAGAACTGGTTCTCACCCTGCACAAAAGCAGGATCTTCTCTAGTACAGTGATGCCTCCAGCCCACCATAAGCTTGCCAGGTCAGGGATTTAGGACTGACTTAGAGGGCAGATGCCACTGACTGACTCACTGAATGACTTTGTGGGGAGCCTCGGGGTTCCTTGGCCTCCCACCCCAGCACCAACCGAGCTGAACTCTGAAGGACTCACGTAAGTGAGACGCACAACTGCAGCTAATCCTGGATGTAGCTACAGTGACAGAAGCAGGGATTCAATGTGCCAGCCAACAAACGCAAGGGGTAACAGAGCACTGACAACTAAACCACGGCTCCTGCAAGTGCAGCTCACAGTGAAAGCAGAAGAAACAAATAACTCTTGTGACTGCTTGGACTGGATTCAGACAGATTAAGGTCTGTTGGACCTGCCAGGACAGAGGGCTGAGCACTGCCACAGGAAATGTATTAACCTCATCACTGAGACATGCACAGCCCAAACATCTGCCATCCAACACCCACATCTCATTCACTGGCCTGGCAAAGGCAGGTGAGGTGGCTTTAGTGCAAAGAACAGAGGAGGGTTTTATTGAGTAGCTGATGGACACGGTGGGTAGCTCACAAACTCTTTACCATGGCTTCATGCTATTCTGGGCATCACAGGTGACACACACAGATGGCCTAACTTGCACCTATTTATTATTTCTTGGCAGGGCACCTCTCTCCTCAGTCTGCTGCAGAGAACAGTGTGAGAACAGCTTAAGACGTAGGCAAAGTCTCCTTGGCTTTCAAAGCAGAGGCTGTAACACTTCATTAAAGACAACAGCCTAAGGAAATGCACCTGCTACCTAAAGATGAATTATTAGCATAAGAATGGGTTTGCTCCTTTAAAAAGGGGTTGGAGCTTAGTACTTTCATCTTTAAAATGTCAGGGATGACATACCCTAGTTTTACTGCTTTGGGTGGAGGATTTATTTTAGACTAATTTTGGACTATTTTATTTTTAGTCTTTTGTTACAAGATTTCCCAGCCTCTTCTTAGAGGTGTGGGTGAGGTTTTCTTTAAAAAGCTAGGTTTTCTCCCAGGTTTTATTTAAGCTTTTGAACAAATGAGATAATAATTAAAAAATCAAACCCCAGAACATTTTAAAAAATGGGAATACGATCACATTAGCTCTCAGTTTTTATCAGTATCAACACAAAGAATTTGTCCCCATAATCTTTTCAGTTATGCTGTCATGGAAAATTTTGGATTTCCTATATCTCTAGGTCATCCCAACTACAATAACAGAACTACCCACATTTCCTTGGAAAACACCTTGGGCCTGTTTCATACATGAAAAAGAAGTGTAAAAATTGCACGATCTCAGTTTTTTAGCAACTTGCAGATCACCCATCCAGCAGATCTTCAGGTGATCTTGGCTTTCTACCACACAATACTGTTTCCCTTGACCATAGTCCTTTAAACCCCACGGGTTAAAGAGCAAACCTTCCCTTCGCCAGGGCTGACAGAGACACATGAGGCATCCCCTTGCTTATAGGAAATGTAAACTCTTCCAGGCGTGAGAGCCAACTGATGTGTCAGAGGAGAAGGTCACATACAGTACATTGAGCCCAGGCACTGGGAATGCCATCGTCGGGAAGGTGACAGAGGAAAGGAGACCTGGGATCTTCAAGGAGGAAGCAAAGAGGGAGGCGCTCTGCAGTGAGAGGCTCAGGGGCTTTGCAAATTGAAAAATTACCCCAACAAAAGCAAAGAATCCCTTGGGAAGGTGTATTTCCAGCTTTCTGCTTCTACGTTAGGGCAAAGCAGGCCTGACACCGGTGTGTTCTGAGTGATATTTCAGCTGATAACAGCAAGGTTGAATCAAGCAGAGGTCAGGCTGTGTCTACACTTTTTCCTGGAAATCAGGCTGAGTTCTGCATCCCCTGTTCATCTGTATTTACCATGTCTTTAAGCAGCCTGCTCTCATTCAGGGAGAAGTAACAGGCTTGATACAAGAGTCAATGCCAAGCAAACAGTGGGTTAAGTGACAAAGTTATAGAATCATAAAATCAGAATGGTTTGGGTTGGAAGGGGCCTTTAAAGGCCATCTAGTCCAACCCCCCTACAATGACCAGGGCTGGCCTAGTGAGTCATACCCTGGCCTTAAAATCTAACTATGAGCTGGCTGCTGTTTATAGGAACCTCATTTTTCTTTGAGTTTTACGTACTTCTAGATTCAAAGTCTCTGGCACTGTGTAGGAGACTGCTGCTCAGATGACCATTATTGGGCTGAAGACTACAAGCCCTCACCAGCCTTAATGACTTCAGGGGCCTTCAGGGACCTTTGGGGTCCCTATGACCTTCAGGGGCTTCCAGAGTGGGATGCAGCCTGTAGATTTAGACACCTGGATGTGCTCATCTGTACCCCTGTGTCTGAGTAGAGATTCCACCACTGCACTCAGTGGGGTTTGGAAAGTCAGTCAGCTCAAAGGTAGGTGTCTGTGTTCAGTGCACATTATAGGGTTCCATTGATTATATCAGCATTCAGTGTTGCATTCACTTGTCTGGACACAGAAATCCGGTGGTAGGCTCTCCAGGGACACCTGACGATAGAGTTTTGTCAAAGAAAACATTTCTCCTTTTCCTAGCACAATAAAATTCTCCACACCTTCTCAAACTCAGCCTCCTACTGAAAGACACACATCCATAAAGTGCAGTTGGGTGACAGCCTCAGGTCCAAATTACTTCGGCAGCGCCTCACATCTACCTGTCTGTCTGTGTATCTGTCTCTATCTATATATATGTCAGGTTGGAGCCTCTGCTATGATATCCAGTTGCCTGGCTTTGGATCCATAGTGGGGTGATGGGAGAGCCCCCCCAAACAGCTCCCAGCAGTGGAGGAGGGAACCAGCAGTGACAGCAACCCTGAGGTCTGACTTTCTGGGCAGCAAGTACAGATACAGCATTTTATTTGCCTGGCAGCTTTTCAGAGCTCCCACCTGTAACCTGTTACTGACTTTAAACTTGACCATCTGGTTATTGGCCAGGTAAATTGTGGCTGATATCCCAGTCTGGTTTCCCTTTCTAGCTGTGTTTTAGACAGCAGGACTGTTTTGTATACCTGTAGAGCTGCTCCTACTAATCTCAAAACGACCTTTGCTTTGCCTGCACATTCTATGCAGCCACACAGAAAATCACTGTGTGGCCTCTGCACTGCGACTGCCATCCATATACCTTTCAACAGCAAAATCAGGGGAAGGATTTCAGGATATCAACACCCACAGACTGGGAACAGACTTCCCAAAGGAGTGAGTTCTTCAAAGGGCTGCAAAGCAGAGATCAGCTCAGCACTCCAGTGCTTCTGTGTGGTCTTCATGCACAAAGAAAGCTGAGTTCTCTGGAAAATATGGTCATATATTTAGTAGGACCTGAGCCAAAAACTTAAACCTAGCAACCATTCATATTTGAATCCGTTTTCCATAGTACACGCACACAGTGCTTTCAGCAAGACATGGGACATACTGAGTTGAATTAGGGTGAGGAACTCTGGGGTTTGGGTTTCCGTGTGCAGGCTGAGACCCTTTTCAATAGTGTAGACTCAACAGCTATTTTAGGCATGTGGTTTTCTTTGCCCACAAACACAATTTGCCCTGTGTTTGTGGGCTAGGAAAACCACATGCCTCTTCACTGGACTCTTCATCCATGCAGAGGCAACAGGAGTTGTTCCAGGGTAAAACCAACTACCATGGCCAGGTGTGGATTTATTCTTGGTCCTACAAGGATCCAGGCGACCCTTTTTGTCAGCAGTCAGTTCCATGGGGTTTGACGCTGTTGAATACCCTGGGACAGCAACAGAAGGTACCTTTAAAACCAGAGCCTGGATGTGTAAGAAAAGCATCAGGGTGATTTCCACAAGAAAAATGTGTGTTTCCATTACATCTCACACCCAGGCTATCCCCTGCCATGCACTAAGCAACAAGCATTTAGTCTGTTTCAGAGATGTTGGGAATGCGCTTCCCCACCGACCTATATTCAGCACTTCGGGATGAAGTGTGCCACAGGAGGGTAAGAATCCATTACTATTGCACAACAGTTGCAGAGCAGGCCTGGGTTTACGTTGACTTCTTGCTGCTCAACCTCTGGACCTGCCCTCTGGGAGCTAAACAAGCCCAGCTTGGGGAGGAAGGGAGGGAAGCAGGGAAACACATCTCTCCCCATCCGAGGTTTTCTGTTGGAAACCTCAGCCTAAGGCACAGTCTGCAGTCTAAGAGCTGATGCAGTGGGAGCTTCTGCCCTGATCTCACATTACACCAGTGACATTTGAAAATGCAGCGAAGTTGTAACTCTTTAACATGGGCAGCTCTGCTCTATCCGTGGTGCAACATTTCACATAGAAGAAAAAATATTTTTAACCTGCCACCAAAAGGCAAAAATGTTTTCAGTGATTTAAAATAAAAAAGTATTTTTCCTAAGGCAATGAGAGACATAATTGTCCATAGGCACTTCTGAAGCAATTCACCACAAGATTCCACCTAGTGACACGAGCGAAACTGAAGTGCAAGAGCTAAAAGGACACATCAAGGAGAAATGATTTTGTCACCAACTCCTGTAATTGAGCTCAGGGTTAGGACTTCAAGAAGGCAACATCTTAAAGTGAAAAATGACATTTTTAATGTGAACTCTTGCAATGACATATTAAAATAAAAACTAAAGGTGTCATTCCTGCTATGGCAAAGATTCATAATCATGCTCACCCCCTGACAGTTAAAGGGCAAAGAAACAGTGAACAAAAGACACACAAAAAGCTTATTTTTTCCTCTGTCCATTTAATATCCCATTCTCTGCTACTGTGAGATCACACAGTGGCACTGATCAGCTTTGGCTACAAAATGACTGGGGTTAAAACAGCAGCACGACCTCTGCTTGTGCCCCAGACTTCGTTAGCAGAGTTGGTTTAATCAGAGAAGCTCACTAGGCAGAACTGCTCGCAGTCCTGTTTAGTGTGCAGGGTATTTACTAAAGTCACTGGCTGTTTGGTGCTAAAAATTCAGTCTCAGGACTCACCATAATGCCCCTGAAGAACATTCACAACTTTCCTAAACTCAGAATGAAACCTTCAGCTGATGTCTAACTCCTCATTTTAAAAATTCCAGACACATTCTGTTCACAGCATGTTATAAGACTGAACAAATTCCATTTGTGTCAGAGGCTTTAATTTAGATTTAGCCCAATGGAGATCAACATAGAAATCGGTCCTTTGCATCTTTTCTCTTCCAGGTTATTTAAGTGAATCTGCCACTGATTCAAAGGGCAGAAGTGGGCACCTACCAGCTACACCAGCAGCGCAGGTTGAGCAAACGTTGTGATTAAAACAAGCAGCAGAAAAGAAAAATATCCTTGCACCAGAACTCAGTGTCTGGCTACATCAGTGTGAACATAAATTTAAAACCAGTCTCGTGAAAGAGCAAAAGCAGACGCTTGTCTCCAGTTAGCTCAGCCAGCTGTAAATATTACGTCTCTCTAACAGAAACAGTGTCACTCGCTGATCCCCACCAGCTCCTAGCTTGAGGGCAGCAGGCGATGATGGTACATGTGAGCAGAGCACAATGGAACTCATTTTATCTTGTATTACCCATCAGAGACTTCAGGAGAGTCAGTCTGAGATTCCTGTACCTGAATTACACTAACCCCAGGCAGTTCACTGCAGTGCAGCACAGGGATGGTTTTGTGAGGCACCAAATACAGGCAACTTTCATTGCATTTCTGAAAGGTTATGACACCGAGCACCTTGCAAGGTCACATCCTGGAAACAAACTGCACCACAGTAAAAGTGAAAAAGCTGATCTGAACCTCGGGAAGGACATTCACTACAAGCTGTGAAGGTGTCTTTAGAGAAATGCTTCTGACTTCCCTCCAATCCCTTCTCTGATGTCATCCAAACACCTCCAAACTTTTATACAACCAGCCTGATGAAGTTTTGCAGCGAGATGACTTTTGGTCTGAGTTTCACAAGTGCTTTTCTCTTACCTGTCAAAAACCACGGCTGCGTAGGCTGGCTCAGCAAAGATCACATCCCCAGGCAAGAATTCCTTCTGCGCTTTCAAACCCCTGCCTTTGCCTTCAGTTGTGAACACTTCCACTGACTCCATTCCTCCTTTGGTCATGCCAGGGACCCCAAGGCTTGGGAGGTGGTGTCTCGGAGCAAGCCAAATCTCCCGTCACTCCTGTCAACTCGGACGTGCCGCAAGGCCCCGCTTATAAAAGGAGGGCTGCTCTCCCCCCACCCCTGGCCACATGGATGCCCATAGGAGGGCGAGGGGGTGGGAGCAGGAGAGGCAGGAGCCCGAGATCCTCTGCACAATATCGCCGACCTACGCAGAGACAGGACGGGGCTGGGATTTCTGCTTCATTAGGAAAACCCTCTCCAAAAGTGACGCTGGGAAATGTTTCTCCCAGCCACAAGAAGTTGTATATATTACAACTCGGCTTAATTTATACTCTCCCATTGGAGGGAGAAGGTATTCTCTTTGCAGGGTATTTTTAGCCACCACATGCTTCTGTCTCTCAGGAAGCAACAGCTGAGACAGTGGGATGGGGAGGGCTGGGATGCCTATTTCTGACCCCTGCACTGTCGTCTGGCTTTTTCTAGAAATCAAACAAAGCTGCTTTATTTTTACCCTCAAAGAGATTGACAGCATGTTTAGAGGCAGGGATAACAGAGAAACATGTGCCTTGACATTCTCAGCATCCTGTCATCACCAGGAAAAGAGGAATTCACTTCCCAAATGCCAGTGGCAGCGTGGAAGAACCTGAAAGGACACCAAGAGTTCAGCATGGATTGCGGGAGCAAGCAGGACTTCTCAGATACTCTCACCATCTTGGATGCACTAAACCTCTTTGAAACTGCACCTGAGAGCTGTCCCCACCTCCAGGGCTCAGCTGTGGAAGAGAATCTGAGCCACCTGACTGGAAAAGGAGGGTCCACCACAGAGACTAAACTCACGAGCAGCAAGGCTCTGGCTTTACTTTCTGCCCCAGTGCACGTTCAGGGAGACACAAGGAAAGGCCCTCATGTGTGAGAGTGAACCTCACTGTGAAAGCTGAACCCAGCCCAGATTGCTGTTCAGCGTGTTTTTATCATTTAATAGCACTTCACAGGGCTGGCTCCTGCTAATCTCACCCTGCACCCCGAGGAAACCTGATGCTGTTTCCTCCTCCATCTCCAGCACTGTGCAGATAACAATGATTGCAAACCTCTTCCCATATCTCTGCGCTGCACGGAAAAATCTGCCTGGTTAACAGCAAAAGTGAGATGCAGAGAAATAAAGAGGGTAAATCCTGTGCATCCTGTGGCAGTAAAATAAGTCCTTCACATTTCCAAGGCAGTGGGAAGTATCGCTGGGCTCTTCAAGACACAGAACTGCTCAGCACCTTCTGCTAAAAAGCCTCTGGCAGTGTTCCTTGCCTGCAAATGAAGTCTGGTATCATAACAAGTACCCTGTCTTATAGCCTGCCCACGCGTGCCAAGCACAAACAGTATCAATCCACAGCGCCATAAAGTCAGGGTGATCTGACTGTTCATGTGATTATGAGCAGGATCTTCCACAAACAACCAGACACCTCCACGGCTCCTGGGGAGGGCCAGAGCTGTCCCAGAGCCTTCAGCACAAGCCTCCCAGTTCACACTGTGCAGCCTAGAAAAGTCACTGCAGGTAATTAACTCCTACAAGTAATTACAATTTTAACTGCAGTGCTCTCCGTGTGTGACGGGTGATGTCAGAATGCTCTGGTCTCATCTGTTACACACGGGTTATTCCCTTGTCTTTTTGAAACTGCCAGAAGGACTTTAGCTCCTCAAAACCCGTGCTGATTATTTTTTTTCCTCCCAAACCCACACAATTTGGTGTGGCTATATTGAACCCAGTCATTAATCACACTAAGTACTGTTTCTGGTTCTCAGACAATGAAAGGAGAAGAGAAGAGAAGAGAAGAGAAGAGAAGAGAAGAGAAGAGAAGAGAAGAGAAGAGAAGAGAAGAGAAGAGAAGAGAAGAGAAGAGAAGAGAAGAGAAGAGAAGAGAAGAGAAGAGAAGAGAAGAGAAGAGAATAATAGAACAAATAATATAATTAAAACAAAGAATCTATCCTTTCAAAGTAGATGTTGGGGATTCCCTCTTTTTCAATATCTATTTAGAGCAGTGAATCTACTTTTAGCCCCTTGAAAAAATATTGAATTTCAGAGCCAGTTGGAGAAGAACGCCAATTTTGGAGCATGAAGCAAAGCTGACCCCTCAACAGAAGATTATTCTGTGCTTTGGGTCTGTCTGGATTCTGGGCTGGGGGGGTGAGTGGCCCCATCCTCCCAACAGGAGAACTAACAGCACCCTCTGCTGCCCTCTAAAAATTATCCAAAGCACAATTTTATCAAATTTAATGGCAGCAACGTTGGACTGTTGTGATCAGAGCTCAGACAAGTCATGAATTAGAGAGAAAAAAAGGAGAAAAGAGGAGAGAAAAATCCCTTTTCCACGGAGGAGCTCTTCAGACTCATCCTGTCACTGCAATCCAGCTTTAACCATCCAATGTGACCCCTCACAGAGTGAAGGGGGGCCCTGATCTGGATGAAGCCCCTTTTTGGGGCAACAGCAGGGAAAACTGGAGGGAAATTACTCAGCTCATTCTCCTGGGGGTGGAAGCAATGGGGGCTGAGGGGATTTCAGCCCTGAAGAGAGGTGGATCAATGGGGTGATGAAGGGAAGGGATGGTACTAGGCCTAGTAATTACTAGGCATTACAAGGCAGTTACTAGCAATTATTAGGCAGGTGTTGAGTAGCTACTAGGAGTTGTTAGGCAGGCACTAGGCAGTAACTATCATTTACTAGGCAATAACAAGGCAGTCATTAGTAATTTATTAATTGTTAGGCAGCTATTAGGCAGCTACAAAGTCATTAGTAGCAGTTGTAGGCACTAAGATGTCAGCAGTGGTTACCACGCAGCTATTGCAATGTTGCTAGACTCTTCCTGGTTGTTACTGAGAGGCTCTTATTGTAGCTACTGAGCAGTTACTAGGGGCTTCCTAGTGCTAGTAGTTACTGGAAATTACTAGACAGGTGCTACTAGTTCTGAGGCAATTACAAGGTAGTTACTAACTAATCACTGCAGTCACTAAATGGCTTTGGTCAGTGCTTTATAAGCATTGACTGATCAGTTGTATCATGAAAATCAAGTTAAAAAAACTAAAAAACCACACACTTAGCAACGCATAAATGTGGGCTTTATTTAAAATATGTGAGACATCCATTAGCAGCAGCTTTCCCCATTGTCAGTTAAATTTAGTAGTGCTCTTGGAAACAGAAATAACTCCGGTGGAATTAATCACTCCCTTTAGAAAGCTGACAGCTATTTTAAGCAGTCAGCTTTCTGGAGGAAAGTATGCGTGCTCTTCAAGGGAATATGCTTGGGGAAAGTTGCAATATGGTCTTGCTATGTTTAGGTTTAAATTCTGATTTTCACACATATTTCCTAAATTGAATCGTCATGTTTCTGAACTCTGAAATGTGCTTTGGTACATTAACATCTTCAGAAGTACTTTGACCTCTGGAAATTTTAAGGGGTTTTAAGAGTCTGAGGGCTGTGGTTTTTAAATCCTCAGTGTTTAGAGGTAGGGTAGCTCACACCCTTATTTTTAGTGCAGAGCTGGTACAGGTTTTGCCATGAGCCAGACACCGCAAGGATTGTTGGTTGTATTTGCAGTTCATACCTGTGCCAAACAAGCTATGGAACTGCGTATTTCTGGTGTGATAGTCTGTGAGAAGAGAGGGTATCCTTTTCTTCAATGCAAAATGAGCAGTAACTTTCAGCTTTGGAAAGACTCAATGGCACAGCTCTTTATAATTTTATCACACAACACACACATGCTCCCCTTGGGGTTTTTGTTTGTTTTTGTGTAAGGAGTTTCTTTTGACTCAGTGGTAAAGAGCTAAAAGCCCTTGGTACCTGTAGGAATTTTGTTAATCTGTAGTTAGAGCCATGCATCCTTTCCTAAGACTCAGTAAATTGCTCTCATTTGTTATAAATTCCTAATTTTCCCCTCTCCCTCCTTCAGCACATCTTATTCATTTACTGGAGAGCAGAAAGAGTTTGGGTACCAATTTACTGATCATGTTTCTCACCCACTATTCCACAAGCTCATCTTAAATAGCACTGAGAGAAGGCTGAGAAATAACATTGCACAAACTGCTCTCTTAGAATCACATGGGAGCGTTTGCGTGTCAGAAAAGAGCTGGGCAGAAGGCCAAGTACCTTGTCTTAACCTGCCCCAGAGAGTCTGCAAAGTGAGGACTGGGAGGTGTATTTCTCACTGTGTTCTTAAGGCACAAGGAGGACTAAAACATGACTGTGTGGAAAGGGAAAAGAGTCTATTATCCTAAGGATTCTTCTTTGCAAGGAATCAACCACTCAGCATAGAATTAATCCGTTTTCTGTTGCACCCTAGTCAAGTTTTGATGGTGTGTTTCAAGAAGTAAAGCACAGCTGGATCAAACCATGCTCACAGAAATTGAAACAAAAAATCAAATACTTGCTTTCTGAAATCCTGAGCGATTTGTCGCAGTAAAAATTATTTGACACTTTTTAAAAGTGCAGCTTTTTTCTGACAAAAGCAAAATAGGTGATTTCAGTCTGCTGCAGCATTGACAGGCTGGCCCAGCTCTCATGGGTGTGATAGGAATGAGGAGGCAGAGGACAAGCTTAGCCATGTGTCACAGCCAGATTAGTGCTAATGTAGTGTTCAAGGATGCATCTAAAAGCTTGTAAATTAACTTTTGTTACAGTATTCTGTGGGGGAAAATTCTTAGGGTTTGAGTGATGAATCTAGTTTATGGAAACACGCAGTGCCAGCATTAACAGCATTCATTTCCAAGCAGAATCCAGTCTGGTGTTTCATTTTTTTACATTCCCATGAGCTTTGAAAACAAAACAAAAATCACTCAAAATATATTCAGCGAGTAAACTCACTGAGAAAATTAAAATTTAATGCTACTACAATATTGTTTCCTTGGAGAAAAGTCTTTCACCGAACTGCAGAAAACCTCACTGGTTGAGGCTCACTTCCCCATATAGGAATACAGTGCTGGAATACCACAGTCCAGTGTATTTGATGGGAGATTTAAACCCTGTTAGCTTTGCATGACCTTTCCAAGTTGAATTTCTTTGGATATCTGAGAGTATTTCTAGGTTTGCTGTCTGACTCCTTCTGTACAGTGACTGTGCTTCCTGCTGCCCCACAGCAAAGGGGACTGGATTTCAGTGCTGCTCTTTGCCTGCAGGTTTAGACACCTGATGCTGTCAGCATGCAAGCTTTTGTTCATCTCTCCTCCCCTTATGGAGCAGGAATATGATGGCCTGATTACAAGCAGTAGAGTTTGAACATCATGAGCTGCAACCAGCTCATGTCAGCTGAGACAAACGACTGGGTGCAGGCGCCTGCCTTTCCTGCTTGCAGAGTGAAACAAATTAATGTGGATTAATGTGGTGCAGGGGATGCAAATTAACCTGTTCTGCTGTGCTGGGGGGACAGGCTTGGGCGTGCACAGTTACAGTGGGGCTGACAGGTGGTCCTGGGGAGGTGAGTATCCCCAGGGCTGTGAGGATGTGTTGTCTTGAACATTGTTCATTTTCTTTTTTTCTTTTTTTTTTTCTTTTTAATGGTAAAAGGGTGAGATGTTGTCTTGAACATTTTTCATTTTCTTTTTTTCTTTTTTTTTTCTTTTTAATGGTAAAAGGGTGAGATGTTGTCCTGAGTTTTGCAGTTTCTCAGTGTTTCTCTTTCTGTAATACTTTCTCACACATTCTTCTGTAAACATGGCCATGGTTTCTTAACAACTATCTATGTTTTGCTAACTGTCTGTGTGTTTATAATTCCAGTATACTGGGTGGAGAAATATGATAGATTGATGCTTTGACCAATGGAATTGAGAGGTGGTCATTTCTACCTCCAATCCATGGTGATTTGTAAAAACATATAAATAAAGGCAGAGGGTTCTGCCCTCTTTCTCTTTCTGCCCTCTCCATTTGCTGTCTCTGTGTGGTCTTTTATTTGGCTCTCCTTTGGGCTCCTCGGCCTAGCCGGCCTGACCCGTGCTACAAGGATGTGCCTCGGAGACAGCCGTGTGGAAGGGCTCATAAAGCGAGGTGTGAGTCTGTGTTTGCTCTTGAGGAACTGCAGTTGTACCTGATCCGTGTATATCCGCCTACTGTTCATTAAAATGCTGTGCTTGCTGCTGGCATTTCAAGGTGCAATTTGGCCGTGTCATTTTGTGGGTTTAGTACCTTGAACTTGAAACTTTATGCCTTTGCCTTAAGGGGTTTGTCTAGCCTAGGCTTTTTCTTTACTCCACGATTCTGCTTTCTGTCTTCTTTGCCCTGAAGAATTGGGAAAGAAAGTTAATAATAGGCTAAAGCTGGGAGCATTTCCTTTTTAATCAAGTGGTAGAAAATCCTGGGTTGAACAGACTTTTTAAAATTACCTGGTTTCTGATATTTTAATTAATGTTAATATTTTCCCTACCATGTTTATACTGCCTCCAGGGAACACTTTTCCCCCTGCCTTTCCTACATGGAATTCTACAAAGATTCCTCTGCAGCAGAAGTAAGAAAATGGACAGCAAAGGTTTAAAGATGGAAGGACATTCTCAAACTTCTCTCAAGTAGTAAAATATACAAGTATAGTAATGTGAAAATGTCCTTAAGCCTAAAACACACCAGAGTTTTAGTGGCTTTATGGAACTGCTGTGCCAATGAGGAAAAAAATAATTTTTTAAAAAGCTGGGTGTGATTCTAAGATCACAATGGAGAATAGAGGAACAGTAAACAAATCATTAGGTTTCAATTCGCACAGTAAGAGTCTGATTCATTACTATGAGCCAACTTGTTTGGTTTCAGATTTTCAAAATCCACCTCACTTATTTTTATTCTTTTAATTTATTTAAAGTTCTTCAGGTTTTTGGTGAAGAGAGCCTGAAGTTCCCATTGCCTTCTCAACGCCCATAATTTCCATCTGAACACTGAAACAATAAAGTTGTTCTCTGTCTTCACTGTTCACTACTACCTCAGACTGCTTTTCATTTCACTTCACCTGATGTATTAGCTGCTGTGTCTCCTCTCAGAATGCACAAGTCAGAAAATTACACCAACAAATAGTATGCTGGGTCTCAAGCACACATTTATTGTTAAGATTTATTCTGCTTTAATAACAGATTCTTTCTATTTATTCATGCTGTTTTTAAGTCACATTGGAGATAAGAATGAGAAGTCATTTTTATGAGAGTGAAAGTGGATGTGTTTAGGAAACTCTTCATGCACCAGTCTTTGTAAAGTTTGAGTGTTTTTTGGTAATTAATATATTTTCAGTGGTCCATGGCTTGTCTTATGCTGGAGAACTCGTAAGACTGAGACTGACTCACTAAAACATTAGTTTTGAATCAAATTACCTACAAACCTCATTCTCAAGCCTTAAAAGTGGCATCATAAAAAATAAAATTGTGAAGCAGAACTCCAAGTGTGACTTAAGGTGAACATTGACTCAGAGGGAACAGTGATGCAGCAAATACTCTGACTGCGTTTGCTCAAAGGAGTCTCTTACAAAAGCACTTGGTTTGAAACACCTGCTTTCTGATAAAACCAGTGAATTCAAACAAAGCTTGTTCATACCCTAACTGAAAACAGTCATTTTAATCGATGCTGTTTATGCCAGTTTTGCTGTTTAGGATAATACTGAAAGGTCCTATCAAAGTTACATTCATAAGAATTATGTTTTAACTCATTCCTTTGAAGTAAGTAATTTATTTCTCCTGTGCTGCTACCATTGCAGGATTCAGAGATGCACAGAAATGAAAACCAGATTTCAAACTTAAAAGCTTAAATACAAATGTAGCTACATGTAAGAATGCGTATTTGAAGGTGTTGACCAAGTCTTGTCCCCTGTCTCTGTGCAGAGGCAGAAGCCAACTTTCCAGCCTTCTTCCTTCCCACCTCTCTCTTTCCTCTCTGTTGGGGCTCTGTAGGCTCTGGACAATGTCTGGAATTTAAGTCTGATTGTGAAGCAGCCCTTTATGAAAGTGCCCAAGTATCTCAGATGAGTACTATAAACGAATACTGTTACAAACCCAAGAAGGAATACAGACTGACTTTTGTGTGCATGTGTTTTGCTTTCTTAGCACTTTGCAGGCATTTTGGTTGATAAAATCTTTTTGGCACCGATTCTGTGTCCTAGACTTTCAGTTCTTGAATCATCATAAGAGCTGAAGTAATCACAAGAAATACTATATGACTGCTGGGAGTTGGTAGTCAAAAGAATCATGTAGACTCCAGGGTCTGCTTTCTTTGGCCTTGACTACCCAACAACAGTAATATTTTGTTTCTTTTGGCACAAATATCTGCTATTTAAAGAACAGCTTTTAGAGTGCCTTCATGGAAGTCTGGGCTGTATTTCACATTTACTTTCTGGGCACACAAGTGAAGTGTGACAGAACAGGAAGATGTTGCCAGTTTTATTGCTGGATTTTCCCTTTATGCCTGGATGGTGCCTGAACACCCATTTCCCATTCTGTCTAATCAGCTTTGACAGGTCCTTTTCGCAGCCCAGTTCCCTCTGAAAAGCAGTGTTTCTGTAGTGCTTGGGAAGGATGATGGGGCAAAGCAAATGGTACAGGTGAGGCAGATGGTGTGCTGTGAAACTGAGAAGAGGGCCATAGCTGCAGAGATACCAATCTGCTCCATGGGATTTCTCACCCCAGGAGCCGGAGGGAATTGTTACAGTGCTCCACACTTCCCATGAACATGCAATTGGATCTTTGAGGGATCTTTGCACTTCTTTCAGTGGGATCTTGTGAGTATCTGAGGCTAAATGTCTTGTGCTAAAAACACTTGCAAAGCTTTTCTTAGCATTTCAGTAGGATCAGATTCATACTTTGTTTTCCAGAAACCCCTTATGTGTGTGCTTCACTCATGCATCCTTTTAGGTACTTGAGCTGCTGTTAATGTTTGCTGTGGTATGTCTGTGGACTTCACAAGCCATGAACTCCCACAGCACGTCCGTGGCACTTCCAAGTGCCATAGCTTTCAAAAAACAGCTGAGGAATCTGTGGCAAGGACAGACCATAACACCTACATGAGAAGATACTGCCATTGGGTCATAGTAAATAGGAGATGTGGGCTGGATTCATGTCTCCAGTCCAGAAATCTGGTTTTCCCTCCAAAGTTTGGCTGTTGACAAACAAACTGCTTAGACTAAAAATAAAGGAAAAACAATGCTGAAAATTACTGGTTGACTTCATCATACGGTATGAATGTTTGTATCCTTTATTTTAAAAACAAACAAACAAAAATCTCGCCTTATATTTCTTAAACATTTTTATCAATATTTTTTTATTAAGGAGCTGCATCTTTGTGACAAATAGTAGTTGGCCTGCCCTGCCGTGAAGCATTTTTTAATGTCAGAAAGTTGATCCACTCCAAATTCACAACACCAACAACATTATATATTTTGGAGGCATATAAATGACAAGGTCAGTCTGGCAGTTCTGCAAGGCTACTGCTCTTGATTCATTCTCTGAAAAGTTTCTGGTGGCATGGTTACCAACTGTCAGGCAGCCTTTTAAAGAAGTTTTCCTTAGTTGCCTGGAAAGATGTCTTGTGAATCTGAAAGTTAAAGATCTCAAGTTCAGCTTAATATTTATAGAACCGGTTGCACACCGGCAGTGGGAGTGTGGATCTCCCCATGCTCTGTCAATTTTGTGTGTGACAAATGGCCTTGAGGCAGAGTTGGAAGGAGAAAGGTCAGACTTGTTCGTGACCCCTCTCTGGGAGTGAGAAGGGACGTGTCACTTAGCGGCTGTGGATGTGCGTGGTGGCCTTGGGAAGGACCTTTCAGTGTCCCAGACCAAACTGAAGACCATTTACAACTCGCTGCCTGGTTGGGATTTAAGTGAGAGACACATCAGTTTATTCCTGAGCTTGCCTGCACGCAGTTTCTCAGAATACCATGTACAAATACACTGCTCATCATTATATATATATATATCTATATATATACACACACACACATATATGCCTAAAAATGCAGTAACTACATAGAAATAAAAAGAAAAGGCTATGTGTATTTGTACATTTCTTCATGTGGTTTGAAGCTGAAATTCTACCAGATCAGGGTTTTTAAAAGCGGTTACCCAGCACTTTTGGAGTTGCTGTGCTTCCAACCAACCTTGGCAGCAGCTGCTGTCCCCGTTTGTGGATCAGGATGTTCTGGCCTTGTTTGGGCTCAGGGAAGCAGGCGAGGCTGTGCTTGGCTGTGTGACTCTGGCAGAGCTGGAGCTGAGCTCCCGTGCTCTTTGCTAATGTAGCAGCAGGGGAGTGCCAGCAGCTGCATTAAAGCAGGTGACATTGCCACGCTCGAGGTGCTGCTCTGCCTTCCCCAGCCAAGTTACTGCTTGCGAACCCTGCCTGTTTCATGTCATGTGTGTTAATCATCAGCCTGTGACCATGCGGAAAACCTGAGCAGAGCAAATCTGTAAGGTTCCAAAACTGAGACAGATGTTTTGAATTCCGTGTCTTTATTTTCGAGGCTATTTCCCTCTTGGGGCAAATGGATTATTGGGTTTAACAGCACTACAAGTGTTAGACTGAGGTAAGAGGTTATTGCAGCTTTGGATTCATCACTGCTGACTCAGCTGCAGCAGCATAACTTTATATTGACAAATATTGAGCCCAGACAGAGGGACTACAACGTTGAGAGGTGGGGAATTGACTTAACAAGGAAAAGACAATAATACAAAAAGAGAACTAAGATGTGATGAATTTCAAAAGTAGAAAGAATCTTAAGTTCTGTCAGCCTTTTTACAATATTGAGGAATGAAAATGGATCTTGTAATAACAAAGAAGAGTAATATTTGAAGCTGTCCCTAGAATATATTTCAGTGCAATTCATTAGTTACTGTAAAATATTGAGGACAAGGACACAGCAGGGTTCAGGATGGGCACAATAGATGTTACTTGGCCAACCAGATTTTTGCTCCCTGTAATCCAATCTTTTCACTACAGTGGTCAGCCAAGAAAAAGGTGAACTAAACTTAATTTTTAATTTTACATTATGAAGCTTTTAGGGGTTTTTTTTTTGGTAGTGTGCACTTGCTTGGATTTTGTCTGCCAAGAAGGCTGTGCAGTTCACTGCTAATTGCCACTTATTTTGCTCTCTGGGGGTAGCAGCACCTATTTTGGCACAGCATCTGCAGTGCTCAGTCTAGAAGGAAGTGGTCTGAACTTAAAGATTCACTTTGACAAGGCAAAGGCAACCTTGATCCTGGAAAGTGCCAAATCTCCATCAATTGTATTGCTTTCAGGATTCATCAACATGCATCTTATGTTCGGCATAAGATATTTGTGGGATAAATGTACTCTTGTATTTTCCTTTTTACCCAGGAGAGGGCTGCCGACTGTTAACTGCAGAATGGATTTTGTGGTGATTTCAGAGGTACTTCTTAGAGGGTGCTGTGCAATGAGGCTAAATATCAAAACTGGTTCCACATTAAGCATTTTGTTAAGACGTTTTATAGAATTGTTAAGGTTGGAAAAGCCTTCTAAGATCATCAAGTCTGACCATTAAAAATTTTAAGTGAAGGCACAATAATAATAAAACCACAAAAGACTGATGTAGAACTGATATGATTTTAAATGTTTGTTTAATGAACAGAATTAGAATCCCCCAAAACAGGAGTGTAGGAAACTGCTAGAAGCTTATCTACAGTTTAACTAAATTATTCCAGATGTTATTTGCTGTTGGGGTTTCGCTTTGATTTTTGGTTACCAGTTTTAAGTGGAAAATTAGTCCATTAAGCATGGAAATGGTTGTAATGTATATGTTGTCGAGTAGATTTTCCTGATTGTAGTCCTGATTTTTAAGGAGTGAGAGCAGCTCTGCTGAGAAGGACTTGGAGGTAGTGGTGGATGAAATGCTGGACATGACCTGGCCATTTGCACTGGCAGCCCAGAAAGCCAAACATGTCCTGGGCTGCATCCAAGGCAGGGTGAGGCAGGGGATTCTGCCCCCCCAACCCCCGCTCTGTTCTGCTGTGACCCCACCTCAAACACTGCATCCAGCTCTGGGGTCCCCAACATAAGAAGGACATGAATCCACTGGAGAAAATCCAGAGGAGGCCAAGAAGATGCTCAGAGGGCTGGAGTACTTCTGCTCTGGAGCCAGGCTGGGAGAGCTGGGGGTGTTCAGGCTGGAGAGGAGAGAGCCCAGAAGACCTTCCAGTGCCTACAGGGGCACCAGGAGAGCTGGAGAGCGACTTAGGACAAGGGATGGAGTGACAGGTCAGGAGGGAATGGCTTGAAAAAAGGCAAGTTTAGATTAGGTATTAGGAAGAAATTCTCCCCTGTGAGGGTGTGAGGCCCTGGCACAGGCTGCCCAAAGAAGCCATGGATGCCCCATCCCCTGGAAGTGTTCAAGGCCAGGTTGGATTGGGGCTTTGAGCAACCTACTTTAGAGCATGGGGCTGGAATAGATGACCTGTAAATGTCCCTTCCAACCCAAACTATTCTATGTTTTTATAATTCCATAATGGGTTCAGGCTCTTGTGCTGCTCCCAGGACTCATGAGTGACACCTTCAATAGGCCACAGACATTGGAAACATCAGTCTCTACAGGGCCTGGGGTAGGCAGGGAAAGGCAAGAGATAGTGGGGAATTGCATGGTCTGCCTGCAGTGTTCAGAGGAGGGGCTGTGCAGAGGACCTGAGGCCTGTATGGTGTCATACTGAAAGCTGCCGGACTGAGTAAATGCAGCAAAATTCTGAAAACTGATCATTTAAAAGCAATTTCATAAGACGCTGTTTAGTGTCTCTCTCATTGTCTTCAGCTCTCAGGAAAGCTTCTGTAAGCCTTGATGTGGGATCTGAAAGCCTTCATACTGTTGGTTTGCACCACTCCGACTGTGCTTTCCCTAGGGTGAGTCTGTTTGAAGAGCCACCTGTGCTGAGCTGCTGTGCTCAGTCAATCTGCCCAACTGAAGCTTGCTGTTGTGGGCTGTTGTGGTGTGGGATAGAGTAGAGACCAGGGCCCTCAAAACCTTGAATTCTGTCTGATTGGCCTCAGTTTTAGTTTTGCGAGTGTAAAAAGCCTGTTGAAAAACCCTGAACAATAATGTAGTCTGCTTTTGCTTTTTTTTTTTTTTAATTTGTATTTTGTGGTTGATTGCAATCTTGGCTCTAGATTTTTTCTTGCTACTGCTAAATTGTAAATCTGGGTAGCCAGAACCTGAGCTGTCAAATAGTTTAGTTCATCCTCTAACAGACAACTAAACAAAGCTGAGCAGGGACATGTAGGTGCCAGTAGCAATTCATTGGTCAGAAGTCCTGGGAACCTGAACCCGAGGTCCATGGGGATTCAGTTTTAAGTTCAAAGTGTACACAGGGTTCTTGTTCTGGTCCCCTTTCCTAATCTCTTCTGGTCTTTATTTGAGACTGATAATGCCTCTGCTTTTTTCAGCAGTTCTCTTTTCTCACTCAGATCTGATCTTTCCACTGGGTTTCTGCCACTGTGTCAGAGAGGGCTGTGCAGATTTGGCCACTGTCAATTATTACCAGGGCACCCTGCTCCATATGGCCACCACAGACCTCCTTTTCATAAGAAGTCAGTCTAAGAAATCTTTCCAGCAGAGCAAGAAAACTTTCCAGCAGAAGGAAAGGCCACCATGCAGCACTTCACTTGTCCACCATGAACATACTAATTGAAGGGGAATAAGTGCCAGGTGCTTTTGACAAAAAAGAGTTGCACTTTTGGAAGTCAGGAGGAGGAGATTAACATCCCTGAAAATATTTAAAAAGGCATGATTTGGCAGAAAAAGTAAATGGGTTTGGTTTGTTCAGTGATCATTCCCAAATGTGTACATGAACTCTGCACCCTGCTCGCCCACCCGCTGGAAAGTGGTTGCAGAAACTGTGTAGCTCTAAACAAAGGTTCTTGGTGTCAAACATGCAAGATAAGATGCCAGATGAAGTGTTCTTGCCACATTTCCATTAAAAATGGTTAATCTATTATGTAAATGCTGCAAATGAGACATAGAAGATTCTCTTCTAGCAGAAGTGACTTACAGCTCTAATTTAGGTAAGCAATAACCAGTTTTCTAAGGTCATAAATAATGGTGGTTGTTCATGTGTTTCCTGATCTACTTGCTCCTGGCCTTTCATATTTGTGCCAGTAGTTTTCTACATTTAAAGTACTAAGCACAGAGATTGATGACATTATTTACTCTTTACTTTAAATACATCTTTTTCCACTTTTTAGAGACAAATGTCAGTAATGAAATCTAATTCTGTTTAGCTGTTCCTCCCATTAAAGCTACCAAAGCATTACAATTCTGATTTGGGAAACAAATGGAGCCACAGACCTTTGTCACATCTGAGCAGGAAGTATTTCAGATCTTCCAGGAGACCTCCTGGAGACAACAGTGTTCTGGACAGGTACAAGCATTCCTCCCTGAAGGCCCAGCAGCACTAAATTAGTTCTGTCTCCTTGTTTGGAAAATTTGTGTGCAGCTTGGCTTTGTGAAAGGACTGCTCTCTATCTAAAGGACAAGGTAAACCTGTGCACATGTAGAGCACAAAACCAAGGTTAAAGCTGCTGTTTGAAACTGAGCTTGAATGGAAGACTCCTGCATTTCAGCTTAGGCTCTGTCCCTGGTTCCCCAAGTCACCAGGATTAAGTAAATATTTCTTCCAAGGCCTCTTGTTTCAGCTGCAAATGGTGCAGAAGAGGGTTCTGGCAGGTTTCTCCTGCCCATGCTGTGCCCCTGATGCAGAAAACTCCTGCCAGTTTCCCTCCTTTCTCCTGAAGGTTACCATTCCTTGGACTTCCTTGTGTCCCTGTGTCTGCTGCTCTCCCTCCCAGGCAAACAGATCTGCTGAAACTCTCCATAAGGGCAGCCAGCATTAGAGGGAGGTGAGACCACCCTTCTGAGGGAGCAGGAATGACAGGAAATGCCTACAAGCAGTGGAATCGCTTGTTCAATGAACACAGTGGAGCCCAGATACTCATCTCTGAATGCAACTGCCACATTCACTGCCTTATGATGAGTGCCATGAATGTGCAAAATAGTGTCACTGTTTTATAGTTTGTTTCCCCCTTTATGACTTTTTATACTTTGGTTTCTTGACTGGCTGCAGTGTGTGAATAATTTGTACAAGATCCTAGTGCATGGCCTGCCTGAAAAAGGCCACAACTGGAAAATAACATCTCAGAGTGAAGTGAGAAAAAGTTGTTTCCACGGTGGAAGATTCTCATCAAAGAAAGGGAGAGCCACTGAATCACCTTGTGTGCCCTGAACTCGGGCTGTGGTTTCAGTGAGGCACACTGGGAGCACCAACACCTGCCAAGTTAACCCCACTGCTGGCTTAAGAGCCATGTCCTTGTCACAGCTAACCTGAGAACTTGTCCAAGCAACTTTCCCTAAAGACTGAGAGACATTCAGCCAAAATCACTACGAATCACACAAATACAACCCCTTGAGCTGCATCTCAACCGTACCATTTATCTGTGGAATCAGATCACAGTGTGAAACAGTTGTTTGAGCAAGTCAGGGAACTATTACAGCTTAATTAAATTAAGGGGATTTTTTCAGCATGGAGCTCCAGGCCAGCACTGCCATCCCACAACACAGAAGCAGGCAGTGTGCTTGGTGGCTGTGGGCATCTGCCAGAACAGCAAGAGGGAAGCACCAGGGTGAGGACTGAGGGATTTTTATTCTCTTTCCAGCCCTTCCACAAGCTTCCCCTGTGATTTACAACTTACCATGAGTGCGGTGCCAGATGAACTCTTCCAGCTGCAGCTTTTTAACCATAACATGCTGTAGCTGCTGGTTCTTCTGGACATCCAGTGGTGGAAATGGCCTGAGGGAGGAGGTCAGAGCCCTGCCAGATCTGCTGGTGTTTCTCCAGCTGTACTTGTTTCCCATCCTGCTTCTGTTTTCAGAGCAAGGTGATGAGCACTTTATCTTATTAATCCAGGCCAGCTGTAACAGTCC
This sequence comes from Pomatostomus ruficeps, assembly GCA_013400735.1. Lineage (NCBI taxonomy): Eukaryota > Metazoa > Chordata > Aves > Passeriformes > Timaliidae > Pomatostomus > Pomatostomus ruficeps. The sequence goes on along the minus strand of VYZT01019165.1, from coordinate 241,134 downwards.
TTGATTATACCCTAAAACAGGTGTCACAAAAATAGTCACAAAAACCCCCAATGAATAGGAAACTATAAATAAATGCAGTGCCATAAATCTGTGCGACAGTTTTGGAAAAGAAGCATTGAGTGTTTTTCATCTCCATTTCAGAACTCAATTTACAGTTGAAAGCAATGAAGTGCTATTTCAACCAGGGTTTGTTTTAGTTTGGTTTTGGTTTTTTTCTGGCAAAATGAAGGTTTAAGCATTAGTTCCTATTGAATTTAGAAAAACTGTGCTTTGATTTCAGAGGGTTGCAGTGAACTGTCTGCCCAGCTTTGCTCCTAGGTCTGTGCTGTCACTCCTGCTCCAGGGTGGAACACTGAGTGTGGGCATAAATTTAAATCAAAGTTTCCACAGGTGACTGATATATCCACGAGCCCTGAACACCTGTGGGAGCCCACCTTGCACAATGTGCTGGGTGCCACTTGTCTCTCAGTTGGGCTTCATTGCAGAGTTGATACTTAACAACACCTGGCAAAACCACAGATCCTCAGGTCAGAGACCTTTTCTTCCTGCATTGACAGGCTCAGGTCCTTGCTGTTTCTGTCCTTGAGACATGAAAGTTTCAAATTAAACCAGATTCTCAGTGGGGGGATTGTGAAAGAAGTGGTACATTGTGGGTTTTTTCTCTGTGAGAGCTGTGGGGAAAACTGAAAATCTTTTTGTGTGGGAGAGAGAGGAGATTTAAGACACCTTTAAAGCGAAGTAGGATTTCTTAGAATTAAGAATGAAACAGTTCCCAGCAGTGTTCTAAGCACTAACCTAAAAAACAGTTGAAATTAAGTTGTTTTCCCCAAAGCTGAGTGCTAGATGTTTCCAAACCATTTCCATTATAAATTCAAGTTCCGCAAAGTGAACCAAAGTTATCAATAATATCATGATGTGTGAGAAATATACTGGCTGTGAAATCTCTTGCATATAGCTAAGCTTTTCCCCTCAGAATGTTTCTTTTGGAACTGTGTTCTATCAGTCTACATATGTAGCTTCTTAAGGTGATGGAAAGTGCTGGAAGGTCTCCCTGGAGCCTTCTCTTCTCCAGATTGAGCACCCCCAGCTCTCCCAGCCTGGCTCCATAGCAGAGGTGCTCCAGCCCTCTGAACATCTTGGCCTCCTCTGGACTCACTCCAGCAGGTCCTCATCCTTCTTGTGTTGGGGGAATAGCCAACTGCTGGGCTTAAAAGAATATAACCAATCACTCTGCCTTGCTCAGCTTCACCCCAGTAATGCTCCCTCTCCTGCTTTGCACTCCCCATGCTGCTGCAACACCAGGAAACTGCATTTCTGTCTGGGCAAATGAGTCAGTCTGGGCAAAGTGGTGTGTGACCACTGAAATGTGAGACTTCTCAGCAGCTGGCAAGACTTGGCTCTTTTGCCCACTTCTTACAGGCTAAGAGAAGCTTTGGTGCTGCAGTTTCATGAAAGTCCAGGTCAGGGCACCGTGGGCTCAGCACTCGTGGGTTTCTCTCAGGCAGCACCTGGGCTCATCTTCAGGAGCAACATCTGTGCATGCACAGAGCTCCCTGGGCCCAGAAGCTCATGTCAGTGGTGCCCATGATGCAGAGACCTCAGGGCCCCTTTGGAAGGCACCTTTTGCACCTGCATTGTGTGTAGTGTTCAAATTTGAGTGTGCACCAGCAGTTTCTTCACACAGGAGCTCCTTCTCTGCTCCATGCTGTCATGTTCAGGGTGGAGAAGGATACCTGGGAAGTTGATGTGAAATCAACACCATAATAGCAGAGTTGTATCCTGCAAAACAGCATCAGATCACATCAGATTTAAATAAAGTCTGGATTTTGGGACCCTCTGTAAATGGCCAGCAGCTGGCATTGCTGGCATTTGTGTCTGTTCAAGCACTTACAGTTCTGTGACATATTTTGAAAACTCTCAGTCTCTTCCCTGCTCAGTTATTCCATGTCACTCTCTGAGGGTATCTGTACTCACAGCCTAAAGAAGGAGACGGACTCATTTCCTTAGAATTGCCCTTAAAATGAGGGGATTTTATGGAAGTGGCTTTGCTTTCAGAAAAATCCCTCTTGAATCAGATGGAGAAGGTGATGCTTCACTGCCTGCCTCTTGGTTTGTTTACAGCTCTTTTTATTCTCCTCTTTTTTTTTTTTCCTAGCCCAGCAAGTGAAGAATTCCGACCGCACGCATTGGGGGGTGCCGGGTGCAGACCCCGGCGCTGTGTCTGCGGTGGAGGTGTTGTGTCACCCAGCCCGAGCCCAGCCAGCCCTGCCTGCCCTGCAGCTGCAAGCTGGGGGATGCACACCCGTGCACAGCCTGCCTTTCATCTCTCCCCTCTGTGCTCGGAGCAGCGAGAAGCGCCAGCTGGTGAAGGAGAGGAGGCTGAGACAGCCCCCTGAGCTGGTGTCCATCTCTACCTCACCGTGTGGCCCTATCCGCTCTCCAACACTCATCTCACAGCTACATCATCTTTGGTTATGATTTTACTGCTTTAGCAGCTAACTGGGTTAAAATTACCAATGAGGTTTCTGATCAAGCGTGAAGGAGGTGAGGACTCACATACCACTGCTGTTGTGGTGGTGATTTCTTGTTCATTGGTGGGTGTGCTGTTTTTTACTTCTTTTTTAGCAATTTTTTATAGACATTCTGATGCCATTTGCTTAGGCAAACAGGCATCTTTATAGCATTACTGCCACATTTGCTCCTGGAGAGCAAGGGTAACACAAGGGTTTTTAAGGCAGATATTTTTCTTCATATCTTCTAGCTCGCACTATTTCAAGTAATTTCACGTCTTTCTATTCTGTTTCAAGGTACCTGTGACTCCCATCCACTGGTGAAGATGCTGAGAGCAGCTAGAGGAACGAGGGCATTTTGATTGTCCCATGCTGTAGAAGGCCTAATTGTTAATTACAGTCTTGTGTTAGCACTGCCAAATTCAGCAGTCACACTAAGGATAGATACCTCTCAAAATTGGGAATTGTTCCAATTGTGTTTTATTTTTAAGAAGATGAGTGAACCCATAAAAATTCCCTCTGCAGGATATAACTTCAGTCATTTCACCACTCCTAAGAGTCAACTGACTCCCTGCTGAGTTATTCATGACCCTTCTCAGCGTGGCTGATGTATATCTGATCACTTCCTGAGGCTGCTGTGAGAAATAAGTCAGTATCTCCCTTCATGCTGAGTGCTGGCACATCACAGAATTTCTCTGAGACTTTATGAAACAAAAAAAATAGATGAGCTATCCAGCATTTTAGCTCTCAAACCAATTCTCCTCATCGTGCCTCTCAGTCCTGATGCTCTTCCTTATTCCTTTCCCTAAAGCTCATTTCTTCCATCATGCCCATACGTAACAAATTGTGATCAGCCAGTTTATGTCACTGCACTTTTGTCACTGTCCCTGGGGCTTTCTCACTTCTGAAGGATGATCTGGAGTGACAACCACACCTGAGAAGCAAGAAAACTGGTGTGGAGGAAGGTGGAAAGCACCTGGTGCAGGAAGGAGTAAAAGTTGGAGGTAGGAAAGAAGAAAGAGAGAGGAGGAAAGACTAGGAAAAAAAGAGCCATGGCCAAGCCTGGAGTCTGAAAAACAAAATTTACACTGGAGAGTGACTTTGGTTAAAATGCTGATAGTGGGTTTGAGAGGCAGCTCTGACAGAGGAACCTGCCCAAAGAGGTCTGAAATGAACCTTGATGTTCTTTAGGGCTTCAGAGGCAGAACTCCCCAAAAAGCTCCAAGGTCTGTTGAATGTTTTTGTGAAAATACAATGGTGTTAATCTGTTTGGGGATGGGAAATCAAAGTCTGAGCTTTTTCTGAGCAACATGCTCAGCTACAAGCCTAGCCAGGCAAAGACTCAGGTGCAAATTCCTTCTGCATTTGATTTGAGCCCATGTGGGAATGTTTAGGTTCAGGGCAGCTGTTAGGCCTTTCCCCCAGGGCTGGCTGTGGAGGAGGTCCCATGCAGCCATGCTCGGGTATCTCCACACAGCCTCTCACCTGTGCTTTGGAGGAGATGGAGACTCTGTGTCTGCTCAAATGGAGTGAGGATCTGCTGTGGCACCTCTGAGTGACTGCAGGGCACCTTCCAAAACCACCAGGATCCTCTGCAGCAGCAGGACACATCCATCACACCAGGTACACAAGAGAAGTATCTCTGCAGTCTTGTGAGACATATCCAGAGATCAGCACTTACCTTGAGTTAAATTATGTGTTTGGTATGTTTCTGTCTCTTTTGGGCATTTTTAAAATTTGTCAGAGGACCCCAGCAGGTTTGGGGTTCCACCAAGGCTTCTTTTTATATCACTTTGGGTTGAGTCAAAACTGTTTCTCAGCAGCACCATAACGCCTTATTTTTTCTGAATTTAATCAGAATTACTGCCATGAGGCCAGGTCAGTGGGGCTAGTGACCTGCTTACAGCCTGAAGCAGAGGCAGCCAGGCTGGGCTAGAGCTGAAAATTGCCTCTTTGACCTGCATAGTTGGAACTGAGGGAAGCCAGAGCTGGGATGGGTTGGGGGCTTCCACAGGCCACAGCTTGCATGTACTGCACAGAGTCTCCACTGATCCAAAGCGGAGAGGATAGGGACAAAAACACCAGGGAATAAATCCAGTTGTGTTACTCATCTGACTCAGAAGAGCAGGCAAGTTTGGGTAGAATCTTTTCTGGGATCTACTGAAGCTGCTGGAAAAGGAGACAAATCCTGAGGTCCCAAGTATGTCACAGCCACAGCAATACTGCTGCTACTGTGAAAACAGCCCTCCTTGGTTTGTGGTGATAAACAAATAACAGTAAAGGGGGGGAAACTTCATAGTTTTGTAAGCTTTCCAAGCCCACATGCACACGTGAGCCGGCTGAGCAGAGGGAGCAGCTCGGTGTTGCTGCAGAGGATGCATGTGCAGGGGTCTGTGCTCTGCTAAAACCTGTGTGTAGGTGTAGGAACCCCTTTCCCTATGGCTATACCATCATCCCCGGGGCTAATCCCTGCTGGGCCACACTCATGGAGCATATTTGGGACTGAAGAGTGGATAATGGGAATTTCTGTCATTTCTTTTTCTGCTACAGGGTCCCAAAACAGGTTTAAGGGGTAAAGGCTTTGTGTAAAAGTGTAATTATTCACTGGGAAATTAATTCTTATGAAACATGTGAGATGTTAGCAAGTAAGAAGGGTGCTTTAACCAAAATAACCATGTGTTTTCTGTGAGGCTTTGTGATGGGGAAACTGAAGGGAGCAGCAAAGCTTAGAGGGGACCAGGAAATGACCCTTTCCCAGCCAGATGGGAGGGCTGGAGGGAGAGTCCAAGTTCCCATCCCAAGGGTGAAGAGGGTGTATTTGTGGTTATTGATGAGGAAAAAATGGATTTCTGTGGGTTTAAACCATGATATATTTATTTATATTTTCATGAGTTCGGTTATAATGTGTATATTTAAAGGGAAGTGCCTTTATCAAAGTTTTGCATTTCTTCAAAACACCCATGCTGCAGCAACATGCTATTTCTTTGCACTTCTCAGCCTGGTGATCGTGAAAAGTGGGTTTAAATTAATTTCTCAGTTTTACTCAGTTTCTGCTGGGTTAAGGGACTTAAGGGACTTTTTATGTATTGATTCCAACCTGAATTGCAAAGGGCTTTTTGTCTATGTATCCCCCTCACCCCCCCCCACCCCATTGTCAGAGAGTGAAATTGAACGTGGGCCGGAAATGAGGTGGTTAATCTAGTTTTTGAAATTGCCAGTTTTAACATTGTTTGAGATGCCCTGTGTGTATTTTGAGGCTCCTTCTGTATTCAGAGGCAGGGGAGAGACGCAGGTGGGGAGAGACAGAGTGAGAGAGGGGAGTGGATTTGTGCACCAGCTCAGAGCCCCATTCTGCAGCCCAAGGCAGAAATCTTTGTGTTTGAGTGAATATTCTGCAGACAAAAAGGCAAGTGAGGGATCTGGGCCTATAAAAGAGAAAAAAACACCACGTTTTTTCTTTTTCCCAGGATTCCTCTTTACCAGTGTAGCCAAAGCTACAAGCCTGGGTAGTAAGTGAGAGGCAGTGATTGAACAGACAGTCCATTCTCTAACAGGCAGATTTATTGAGTACATGCACAGCTAAGAAAAGCAAAGCAAAGCAGTGATGTCCAGGCTCCAAAAACCAGATCTCACCAATCCGCTGGCCAGACGTGCTGGGAGTCTTGGGAACCTGGAGGCAGTTGCTGCAAAGGTCCCTGTGGATTCAGCTCCTTAAAGTCCATGGTGATTACAGGGTCTTCTGTTCGCTCACCTTTTACCATCTTTCCAAGTCTTTGAGGCTGTTCACATCCCTGCTGTCTTCAATGGGTGTTTCTCTAAGCTCAGGTGTTACATTCCCTTCCCTTTCCTTCCAAAGACACTGTCCCTGGCATTCCTTACCCCCATCTCCTTGGCTTAAGGACTCTTAAATCACACAAGAGCAGCATCTTAACATTAGCATTTGGGGTTGGGAGGTTCAAAAACAAGTTACTTATGCTAACTTTTGCTTCTTTACTATGAGGATGATCAAACAATGAAACAGGTTTGCCCAGAGAAGTTGTGGAGTCTCCATCTGTGGAGATGGTCAAAGCCCAGCTGAACGCAGCCCTGGGCAATCTGCTCTAGGTGACCCTGCTTGAGCAGGTGGGTTTGAACTGAATGAAACCTCTCAAGAGGTCCCTTCCAACCTCAACCATTCTGTGACTCATGCCATCTGCAGGCTGCTTGGCCTGTCCTCCCCTCCTGGATGGCTCTCTGGTAACAGAGAAGGCCATCCCTCTCATCAAGGTCTGGCATGGCATGTGTCCCCACCGCTCAACGCCTACTGGGTTGCAGCCAACAGCGGAGCCAAAAGATCTTCTTGGTGGCAAACACAGAGGCCAACCCAGTCTTGCCCTTGACTATGGCAGGAGGCGCTTGGCCAGCCCCACTCCTTTCACCTGCTGGTCAATGGAGAGCTTCACCTGCCTTATCCAGTAACAAGTGGCTACCATGGCAAAGCACACACAGATTTGCATTAGCAGAATAACTACAACGGGGTGCAGCAGCGCGTTGAAAATGCCAGTGGCCGTGGGGGACCAGCCAAAAAACACTTCCCACCAGTGGTGTTCTCCCGCCCTCTTAATTCGTTCTATGACCTGTTTTATAACTTTACCATCATGGTGAACGGTTATTAGGGTCTTTTTAGCTTCAGCCTTGGCATGTTCTAGCAGCTGCTGCAAATTTGCATGCTCTAACATTTCTTTTACAAGTGATAAATCCATACCAATGGGGGTCGGGGTTATACTACGATACAAGGTATAGTTTCTGATCAGCAATTGCTTAGTAAACACAGGTGGTTTATACACAAAATCACAGCCTCTAATAGTAGCTACATTGCAAGCACACATATTTGAGTCGTTAAACACAGTCTGGTTATAAGCTTCATTAATTTGCACGTATTTACACATCGTTCTGAAGCACACACAGCCTTTGCCTACGTACACTAACACGGTTTTGTTACTGCTCTGCGGGTTGATCTCAAAGTGGCACACCCCTTCTTTGGTGTCAAAGCACACATCACTCGCCTTCAGGGCGTCATCTTCGCATATGAATCCCAGCCCTCTCTCTAAAATGCAGGCTTCCAAATCTACCGTCTGCCACTTCCCATCAGACACCCTGGCCCACATGCGGTGGTCCAGGGGGTAGACCACAGACCCGTTTGTGTTAACCCCCAGGGCCACAATGGGGTAGACCTTTTCGATGCGAGCCTCCGCCACAGTGAGGACGTGGGCAACGACTGCATTGAGGGCCTGGTCGTGGGTGAAGTTGACGAGCCTCCACCAGGCTTGGAGCTGCCGCTCCTTCTCTGTGGCCGCGTCCCACACGATCTTTCGGATCTCTGTGGGCAGGACGCCATTGTCGCCGTCTCTCAGGATACCTGCAACGACACTCTGCACCCACATCTGGGCCTGGATGCAGCTAAGAGCAAGAGAGACATTATTTTGTTCGATGCCCAGGGCTCGCAACACCACCTGATGGTCTTTCTCACTTATTTTTTCCCAGGTGGGCAGCACCTCTGACACAAGCCACTGCCCCATCCCAAGGCTGGCCAGGGATGAATTCAGGGGCTTGAGGAGGCCCTGCACGCCCGAGGTGACAGTCTCCAGCTTGTTTGCCAAGACCTCAGCATTCATGCTGTTGAGGACTCCCAGCCCAGCCCCTCCTCCTCCCAGCGCTGTGGCCAGCAGGTCTCTCCTGGCCCGGGTGGTCTGGAGGGAGCGGCTGTGGAGCCATGCCAGCCAGCCAGTGTGCAGGGTGGACAGGAAGGGGGCACAGTGTGGTCTGACAGAGGAAATATTAACAGTGGACAGAGACAACACCACCTTCTTGAGTGACCGGACAGGCCCTGTCAACAGCTCCTGGATGTGATTTTGCTTCACTACATAAGGACCTATTTTGGAAACAAAAGGGGACAAGACAGCAATGATGGCAAATTCTTTTTTAAATCCTTCAGGGCCTCCTATCCACCACTTTCCTCCAAGCTCAGGGGACATTTCTATGCTCAGGTTTCCTCGACACCACACCTGGAGGGTTATGATCAGGTGTGGGCAGCGTCCATAATCCTGATTATACCATGAAGCCTCTGCATCTAATTCAGATCTGTCAAGTGTTTTGCTCTCACGGAGGCAGCTCAATGGAATGATCCACTTGCGGCCATTAGGGGCTGTGACAGTCACAGTGGTGCCATCAATTTGCATTGGGTCAGTTACACTTTCTTGGGAGTATTTAATTTCCAATTTTACCTGGTTGCCAATTTCAACATAAGGGGCTGCATGCCAGGCCAAAAAATGACACTTTGAGATCTTAATGGCAGCAAAGGAGGGTGCTGTGGTGCTGATCTTAAATTTGAAGGACAGCCCCACGCTGTTCTGTGCCCAGAGGCAGACCACAAAGACTGGTTGGACCAAAGTAAAATTGTACCAGCAGTCCAATTTTTCCACAGCACAGATTTTTTTCTGGTTCTTCTTAGTTTCTACTTCAGTGACAGAGATTTGAGTTACTTGCTGGTGAGTGGATCCATTAATTACCCTGCACCCCACCTTTATTTGCTGTCCCACCTTCCCCAGCAGCTGTGGAAGTCTGTTTGTGCTATCCCAGCCCCACTCATTTTCCAAGTACACCTCTGCCCCATGCATAACCACTGTTGACAAATTCATGCCTTTGTTAGAATTTAATCCCATGATTCCCGTATGTTTTACGTAAGCTTGGGACCAGGGCCAATCGGTCCCAATTTTTGTGTGCCTCCTAACCCTGTGCTGGGCTGTGGCCTGTGTGTCAAGGTGCCTTTCTAAGTGTGAATGAATGACATTTTGTCCAAGGTGCTGATGGGTGGCTTGGGCACATTGGGTGCTCAGCACTATGCACATACCAGAAAGCAAAGTAAATCCTGCAATCACAAATTTGAAAGTATTTTCCCCGCAGCACAAACAGGGCTGGTGATGCCACGAAGTTCGCCCTTCCCGCAGGTCACAATCGCCTTCCATTTTCCTTTATCTGCAAAACATAAGCAAGGCGGGCTCTCCAGCCCCGTTAGTTTCCCTTCCATGCTTTTAATTGTGAAGAATGGAACCATTTTTCCTGCCTTTTTGCCCCCTTTCTGATTTCTACCTGATACACAGAGGAGCTGGCCTTGTTCACAACCCTAACAGGCCCCATCCACTGGGGTTCCAGCACCTGGTTCTTCTCTCTAACCATTCGGTATATTACCAGGTCCCCCGTGTTCCACTCCACGGGGCGCAGCAGCACTCCCAGTTGCTTATCCATCTTGGGGATGTTGGTGTCCTGCACTGAGGAGAGTTGGTGGTAGGTGGTGGACACCGTCCTCAGCATGTCCTGGACCCACCTATCCATCAGCACACGGGGCTGCATTTCATCCGGGGGCTCCCCTCCTTGCCACCAGCGTTCCAGAATCTTTGGGTCTCTTGCAGGAGGAAATTTTGGAGGAGAAAGTGCTTGAGATGCCAGAGCCCCCCTCAGTGCCAGCAAGGTCATTGGGAGCTTATGATCCCAGTCTTTCCTTTGCTGGCTCACAAGCTTCCTCAGTGCTGCCTTCAGTGGTTGGTTGGGCCCCTCTGCTGAGATGGGCTTCTGGAAATGCCCTGTGATGTGAAGCTTTTGCTTGATTCCCAGGGCCTGGCACACCCCTTTTGTGACTTCTCCAATGAAGCGCTGGCCGTGGTCTGAGTGGATCTCCTTTGGGATGCCCCACCGTGAGAAGATGTGCTCTACCAGGATCTTTGCGGTTGCACTGGCCGTGTTGTTTCGAGCCGGGAATGCTTCCACCCACTCGGTGAAGTTATCACTGATCACTAGGCAGTACTTGTTGCCTTGGGCTGTTTGGGGCAGAGGGCCGATAAACTCCATCTGCAACTTGCTCCATGGCCCAGAAACCCTCTGGTGGCCCAGGATGGCTTTGGCTGTTTTGGCATCGGGATTGTTGGCTGCACACGTCAGGCAGTTGCTGACATACCTCTCCACATCCTCTCTCATTTCAGGCCACCACCCAGCTCCCTGCAGCCTCACCATGGTCTTGTCTGTCCCTAGATGCCCCTGCTCATGAGCCAGGGCCACCAGCTCTGTCCGGACAAATTCGGGCACCACCCAGACCGGGAAATCTGTCCCCTCTCTCCTTGCCAGGACCAGCCCCGAGATGTCCTTCCATACCTTGCACCCTTTGTACTCCCTGCCCTGCGCTAACTCCCAGAGCCTGGGGTCCTGTGCCTGCAAACCCACCAGATCCACACTCTCCCAGTGCCTGCTGGGAGCCACCGTCACTGGGCCATTCTCTGATATCTTGCTGGCCTTCCACATCAGCCCTTCCTTTGCACCCTGCTTGGCTTTGGCATCTGCCTCCTTATTCCACTTGGCTTCCTCTGTTCCCTTCTTGTGGGCCTTGACCTTAATGATCTGGGCCGGGCACATCCTCTGCTCTGCCAGCCTGGCAAGGTACAGCAGCTTTTTGGCATAGGTGACGGGCTTACCATCAGCAGACTGCATGTCCCTCTCCCTCCAGAGGGGCAGCCACTCCAGCGCCACACGCACCACCCAGCCTGAGTCGGAAAAGATGGCCAGCGGCTGGTCTGTCGGCGTGTTTTCCAGGGCGGCCATCACGGCCACCAGCTCGGCAGCCTGGATAGAGTGCGGCAGGCACTTCCCCTTCACGACCTCCCCTGTGCCACGGTTGACAGCGGCATAGCCCGTGTAGGGCACCCCTTCCTCGTGGTAGTTGGACCCATCTACGAACCACACAATGTAGCCTCTCTCCTTGGCCTGCTCCAGGCTGAGGCTGCTTTCAAACAGGGGTGCTCGCCATGGCTTGGGGTCAGTAAGGGAGACCCCCAACTCCTCCCCATCCCTCTCTCCACTGATCACCACCCTGTAGGCACCAGGTGAGCAGTCCCCGGGGACTTCCTTGTTGGTCAATGCCAGCGCCCAGTTGGCCATTCTGGGGCAGCACAGAGGACCTTCATCCCCCTTTCCCAACAAGAGGTACCTCACCGGGGTGCAGGAGGTCCTCAGCAGCACTGGGGCCGACCCCACCAGGTACTCCCAGTGCTGCAGGGCCCAGGTTAAGGTTAAAACCTCCCTCTCATAGTCACTGAACTGTTGCTCGATTGGCGTCAGGAGACGCGAGGCGTGGGCAACAGGGAGCAGCTTGGCACTGTGTTGCTGGCTCAGGGTGGCCTGCAGCCCCCTCCCTGTGCTGGCCAGCTGCAGCACATAGGGCCTGTCCCCCCGAGGATGTGCCAGCATGGGGGCTCGTGCCACACTCTCCTTTAAGGTCTTCACTGCTTCGTCCTGCTCTGGCCCCCATTCCCAGGGAGTGTTCTTTTTCAGGAGCTGGCAGAGGGGGGCTGCTTTCTCTGCATAGCCCTCAATGAACTCACGGCACAACCTCAGAAGAGCCAGGAAGGACCTCAAGGTGGTAACATCGGACGGTGCCAACATCTTCTGTATTAGCCCAACCCTCTGCTTTTCCAGTGAGCGCCCTTCCTCCCCCAGGGTTACCCCCATAAAGGAGACCTCCTTCCAGCAGAGCTGAGCCTTTGTGGGGCTGATCCTGAAGCCTGTCTTCTGGACAGCCCCCAGCACCTCTGCCAGCACCTCCAGGTTCTTCTCCTTTGTCTGGGTGTGGATGAGGACATCACCAGCACAGGACAGCACGCTCTCCCGGTGGCTAAGCTGCTCCCACATCCTCACCACATGGGCATGGCAGATGGCAGGGGCATTGTGGAAACCTGGAGGGACTCTAGTGAAAGCAAATTGCCGTCCTTGAAGTGTGAAGGCAAACTTGTGCCAGGACTCGGGGTGCAAGGGGATGGCAATCGACGGGCTGGTCAGGCTGAGTACCGAGAACCACTCGGATCCCCGGGAGATGGCTGCCATGATGTTGGGGTACTTGACCACTGTGGAGGTCTGCACTGGGGTGACTTGGTTCAGGGCGCTGAAGTCAACTGTCAGCTTCCACATTTTCCCATCAGCTTTCCTCAGGGGCCACACTGGAGCATTGCTGGTGCTCTGCTGCTCCACCAGCACGCCCTGGTCCAGCAAGGTTTTGACTGTGTCCCACAAGCTGTCCTCAGCCTCAGCCGGGTACCAGGGCTGAGGCTGAGGAGGTGGATCTGGCCCTTTGATTGCTATGGCAGCATCAATCTGCCCAGAGTCCAATTTGCTCCTTGCCCAGACCAGGGGGAACTGCTCTGTGACCCGTTTCACCCGGGGCTCCCACTCAGGGTGGACTAGGATCTCAGGGGCTTTCACTGCCATCACCCTGTGGCTTGCCGGGATGACAGGCAAATCAATTTGTGGGCAGTGTAACAATGCTTGGTTTGCCAGGTCCACCACCACCCCCATCTTTGTCAGTGAAGAGATGGCTAAAATTCCTGGCTTCCCTTTCATTTCCATTTTCCCAAATTTTTCAGACCCTTTGGCAGCCCCAATTTCAAAGGGTATGGGCCCTGTGAATGGTACTGAGGATTTCTGGCCGTTCGGCTCTGTCAGTTCAATAATTTCAGAGGTTTGAAAGATCCCGGCTCTGCCAGGTGTCATATTCAGAATTGAATAAGAGGCACCAGTATCAATCAACATCACTTGTCCAAGCACCCCTCCTCCAATAGTTGTATCAACTATCAGGCGCCCCCACAAATCGGTCTTAATCGGTGCCACAAAAAGGGGCGATGCAGGTGCCTGGCAGCCCTATTGCTGAACCTTAGACCCGGGGTCAATCGGGTGGGAGCTGCTGTGCTTTTTGGCCTCGTGCAGGGCCAGTTTTTGGAAGAGCTCCGCATCCGGCAAGCCATCAATGTCCTCCTGTTTCTCGTATTTTATCAAGCGCTTCCTCAGCTCAGCCCGCCAAGGGTTGGACTTCTGAAACCTCAGCCCTTGCTGGTTCTCCTTCCCCAACCCCCCCTTGCCATCGGGATCTTTTCGGTTGTCTCCTTGCATTTTTCTCATCCCTGCGTTTTGGAAAGACATGGCCGAGGTTTTCCCTTTCTTCCCTCCCAACATGTACCCCGGGAATGCCTGCTTTTGCAGCTCAAAATTCTGGGTCAGGATCTGCTCCAGCTCCGACAGAGGCTTTTTGGCTGCATCCCCACCAGCAATCACCCGCAGTGGGGGTGTCAGCCCCACCACCAGTGGCTCCTTGAATTCAGGCCTGTCAAAATCAAGGGGGGAGTCCTTCGAGCCAGGCAGCCCAGCCATCTGGTAGAGCATCTTTTTACGGTTAATATAGGCATCAGGCCTCTCCTCAGGGTTTTGCTTCTCCTGGTGGAAGAGCACTAAGGGGTTGACCTCTGGGAAGAACACCTTCAGCACGGCCAGCTGGACATCCCCAATATCCTGGACATTGCCCATCTGCACATCCCCCGGCAGTGCCGCGAAATCATCTGGTTTCATGCACTTTCTCACAATGTCTATCAGGTCACTCACAAAGTTGCCACTCTGGCACTTGGGCAGACGTTGGACCCTGGACAGCCAGTTAATCGCTGTCTCCTTTGTCAATGGCCCCAGCATCTTCCCCACTGTCTTGAGCTGCTCGGGAGTGAACCAGAGCACAGCCCTGTTGGTGTCTATGGGCTGGAGTGGGACGTGGCTAACTGGCTCATCATGGGGGACCTTTTTGTCTTTGGAAGTCTCTACCTCCCCTACTTGCAGCTGGCACACCTCCTCCCGCAGAGGAGCATAGGGGGACGGCCTGGTGGGACTGTTGGCACCCCACACATCATCCTCATAATCATAGTGGGGTGGGTGTGAGTCCAGGGAGTCCTCCCCCTCACCATTCCCGATTGGGGTCCTCTTGCCTTTGATGGCAGCCACAATGCCCCTCGACACCCCTAGCTCTGCCTCCAGCTCCTGGATCTTGGCATGGCATACCTTGTGATCAGGGCCTGTGCCCCGGTCCCGCTGGACGTCCTGCAGGACCGCCCGCACCGCGCTCTGTGCATCGTGGGTCTCCCCGATCCACTTGCCAACCTCCTTCTTCAGCTCCTCTGTTTTCAGCTTCTCGTAGCCCAGCTTGCTTTCCAGCCGGGTGATCTCCACCGCGCTCCGCAGAGAGTCCCCGCACAAACCCTGCACCTCCGCCCGCAGGTTGTCCACCTGCATTTTGAGCTCCTCCTTGGCCTGCTCCAAGGTCTGCACATTCTCAAGAGCCTCCTTCAGCAACCTGGACAACTCCCTGCCTACCATCAGCAAACCCTGCAAAGCCGCTCGCTTCTTACACTTATTTGTGGGTTTGGGCTTTTTGTTCTCTTCTGACCAGCTCTCCCACTGCTGGCACAGCTGCTGGTACGCATCCGGACCCTGGAAGGACCCCGGTGACCAAATTGGGGGGAGACACTTCTGGAGCACAAACTGCTCCAGCTTCCAGCTGCTAACGATGTCGCTCATCATAGTGAAGGGGACGAGATCTGAGACGGCTCCGTCTCAGGGCAAAACTACCATAACACCAGCACCGCCAACCCCTCCGCAGAGCAAGGTTGCGACCCCGCGACCCACTCCTCCGAAAGCCCCCAGGAGGATACCGAACCTGGGCACAAGGGAAGGTGGGAACGGGAGACCGCGGCCAAGCCGGCAGCTGCCTCGAGCCACCGGCTCCCGGGGAGGGAACGGGGAAGGGATGTGGGAGAGGGTGAGGAAGAGGAGAGACAGAGTAGGGCCCCAATAATAAGATCTCACCAATCCTTGGCTGAAAGTTCTGGCAGTCGAGGAGCTTGGAGACGGTCTCTGCAGAGGTCCAGCAGATTTGGCACCTTTAAGGTAAAGGTGATCACGAAGTCTCAGCCCGGGGACTTTTATAGCCATGGCAGGTCGTTGTTTGGGGCTGGTGACACCTGTGTTTACCTCCTTGGTGGCCTTTCCTCCTCCGTGTGCTGCCTTCCCAAGGACACTTTCCTTGTCTTTTCTTATCCCCTACAACACTGATTAGGGAAGCTGAGATCACACGGCAGCACCTGCACTGCCCCTTATCTGTTTGGGGAGGTCCAGGATTACTCACCATTCAAACTAAACTTCTGTTTGCACCAAGTGTCCTGAAGAGGGAGAGCTGGAGCCTGTCCTCAGATCGTCCATCCTTCCAAATCCCCCCATGGCCCCCTCATTTACTGCACACCCCATTAGTGCCTGGGCTCTTGGTGGAGATCATACATGGGGCTCACACCTGACACCTGTAACAAACACAGTCCTGCCAAACTGCCCCGCAAGCACAGATCTGTTTGCCAGGGAGGCATGAAATGACAGAAAAATTCACACAATTCGTAATTTAGATCCATTTTGGCATCTGGTCTTTAAAAGCAGCATTTTTCCATGCCGTAACTCAGCTCATCATACACTGACATGGACCTTGGGGCTACCCCATGACATGTCAGGAGCCTCCACTGTGATACTGCATCAGCTGAATCACAGCTGTAAATCTGCTCCTGCAAAAGCAGATGGGCCCCCCAACCTCACCCTACAAACCTCATCATAGCTTGGAGGAGTTTGACCCATTTGTTTGGGGGGGGGGGGCGGGTTCTGCTATTACACTAAGAAATGGGTACCAATCTTCTTACTCAGTGAAAATGCTATCATTTTCATTACTGCTTTTACCTCTAATGAAATATTCCAGAAGCTAAACCCTCCACTAGAATAAAACCATTTTTAAAAAATTTAAAAAGGAAAAAAATGCTCATACACGGCTGCTTGAGCCCTGGGGAGTTTTTATCCTGCATCCCTTTACCCCCAGAGCAGCCCTTATTTCTACATACTGCAGTACTGGCTGTGTTGGACTGGACTTGAGGCTGAGTAGCCTTCCCTGACCCCCAAAATCGATCCTTTTAGCCTCAAAAGCACAGAGAGAATGAATTTCTCCCTATTTTTATGGCAGCTGTTTTCTCTAGCCTGGCATTTACAGCCTAGCTGCAATTAATCTCCTCTGCAACATGGGAGTTTAACAGAGATGAAACCCCAGCCAAGTCCTGCTTCTTGGCTGTAAATCCTGTTCTTCCACCCCAATGCTTTGCTGCAGCCCCAAAAAAACGCTTTGCTGTAGGAAACGCATCACAGATGGAAAAGAAAGAGTGAAAGTTGCAAAAAAGCTGGTGAAAGCACCAGAAATTAATCTCAGCATGGTGAGGTGGGCAGGATGCAGGCTGGAAAAAAGAAGAGAGGCTGTTTCCCACTAGGATGGGTTCACAGGGAGTTGGCTGGGCTGGGGACAGGGATGGTTGTCTTTAATTTCAGAAAAAGAAGAAAATTCCCCTAGAAATTGCGCAGCCAAATAATGCAAATACACCAAAATCCAGTGATTCCCCCCAGCATGGCCCAGCCGTGAGCCAAGCCCTCGTGATTAGGAGCTGCTGTTCCCCAGCAAGGTCAGCAACAAATCCTGCTTGTGTGAACAGATAAGATCAACTTACACCCGTCTTTCCTCCCCTTTTTTCTTCCCAGGACAGCAGCCCCAAACAATGTGGGGATGTTACAAACAGCAGCTGTCTCCTGCACATTCACACAGTGCTTTGATTTTTGTTGGCGATATGCTGCCAGACAAAGGTAGCCCTCCTCCAAAATGTTTTCTTTTAGGAGCAACAGCCAGTCCTGAAAACAGCTTGGCCACTGGTAAACAGCTCCACTCTGTATAAACAGCAGTTTCAGAAAAAATGACATTTAATCCATGTTCCAGTACACTATGCTTTTACATTTCCTATATTCTTCTTCTTTTCTCTAAAGCTGCTATAATATCCTGGGGAATCCAGTGTAACATCCCCATATCCAAGGTTGCAATAATAGAAAAAGCCTCCTCTGGGGCAAATTCTCGTCCTGGCCATGAAGCCAGAAGTTGCTCCAGGTGACAGCAGCAGTGGGAAGAGAGGGACACAGCCATTGCAGCAGCTGGGGATGTTGGGCTCAGCTCACAGAATCCACCACAGGGATAAAGGGAAAATTCACTTGCAGTGGCATTTCCCCCCCCCGACCTCAAAAAAAAAAGGAAGTGTTTCACCTCATTCTGGGGAGGCCCAAGCCTGGGAGTGATGTGAAACAAAAGGGGACAGATGAGCAGAAGATGAGAACAGGAGAGGCAGGTGTTGCTGCACCTCACATTGAGGGCTCAGCTCTGAAAACAAGCGCTTAAAAGCACTGAAGTGGGTTGGAAAGCACTAAAATTGCCTTCTCCTGCCAGGAAAGAGTTAAGGAGTGATTCAGCCCACCCTAAATTCTAGCAGATGAGCCCTTTGTGGCAAGGCTTTTGCAGTTAGCAGCCCGCTTTGAGCAGGATATTAATTTAAACAGAAATGGGGAGAGAATGTGTTACAGCAGCATGGAAAAATCTGGTACAAAATGGACCAAAAACTTGCAGTGTACAAGATGCAATATTGTTTTTCCTATTCATCTGCCAGCTCAGCCCTGGGGGAGGTTTCTCAGTGCCTCCATGTGAGATTCCCCTTTCTGGGGAGATGCTGGGGCATTGTAAGGATCACAAGTATCTGCATGAAGGGGACATAAAAGAAAACTGAATCTCATTTGGCAGCCAAGAGGGTGGCGAATAAATAAAAATAATAAAGAATTTCTATTTTTTTACCAAACATGAAAATATTGAAGGCTGCTGACACCAGTTCATCTCTGTAATTTCATGTCATGTACTTGTCTTTGAATCCTAAAACCCCAAGTGCTTCAAACGTCTTCCTCGCAGACATTTCAAAGTCATTCTGATATTTTATCATTTAAATATTTCTGCCTATGAACCGCATGCTGTCACAGCTACCAAAGCAGCACATGCTGCAAGGTGGGGAGCCCCAGCAGAATTTCCTTATTTTTGTGGTTTTTCAGCCACACATTTGTTTGAGGTTTCTTGCTCTTGACTTCAAAGTTTTCTGTGATGCCTCACATCTGTGCTTTATGTTGAGTTGGTCTGGTGTTCAGCATTTTCCAGAGAAAAACACCTCCTGCTATAAATTCTGCTGAAGAAAACAACCCCACGGGTCAAATTGCATCTTTTCCTTGTTTTGATTGCTTTTTTTATTTTAAAAGGGAAAAAAAACCAGCAATAATTTATGCTTTCCTGCTTTTAAGGTCATGCTCCTACATTTGTAATTTTTTGATAGGATAGAAGTAGATTAAAAGAAGGAGGAATAACTAGGTGGTGGAATATGAAGAAATTATAATTAAAAATGAGTGAGTTTTCTTTTATTTTATTTTTCCGAAGGGGATTTAGGGGTACCCTGTGAAGTGCTGGAGAAGAGCATAGGGCTGGTGCGCTGATGCACACTCAGATTTGGGGCTTGGCACAGAAGCAGCTGCCAGGCCAGGGCTCCAGGTGTTGCTGTGGCAGAGGCTCTCTGGCAGCAGTTGCTGAGAGATCTGTGCAGAGAGGGGCAAGGACTTCCTGAGGTGAAGGCAGCCCTGCCACCAAGGGGTGACACTGAGTGGAAAGGGGGAACTGGCACAAAACCCCTCCAGCACCGAGTCTGCCACCATGGCCCGGCCATGGCTCCATCTCTGCATCTGCCTCCAGATCCCAGGTAAGAAGGACACGTCTCTTAAGGGTTGAGGGCATCTAAAATCCTGCTGGAGCCTCTCCTCCGCCCCACTCCAGCACGTGGGATGTGCTGCACAGCCTCTGGATGATGAAAGGTTAAATATACCACGGTAGTATAGACCTACAGGATATTATTACCTATTTCCAGTGATTTTGGATCGTGCGATTAACAACATACTTAAGCTTTTGGTCAGCCCTGAACTGGTCAGGAAGCGGGACCAGTTGGTCGCTGTGGCTCCCTTCTAACTGAAACAGTCTCTTCTATTCTATTCTGTTCTATTCTCTTTCATTCTAGTCTGTTCTACTCTATTCTACTCTGTATTTCATTCATATTTCAATACCCAGTGGTATAGACACCTCAGAGTTTTTACTGCACCCTCAGTGCAGCGGAACTGCAGAAGCTGCTGATGGAGAAGTTAAAGTAGCTCCTCTCTACGCTGCCAGTGTAACACGAAGATGATAAACATCCCATCAAATTTTCTTCTAAACCATCCAAAGAATGAGTATTTCCCAAGAGCCGCAGCTGGAACTGGTGTGTTATTAAACCATTCTGCCTTACAGGTACTGATATCCTATAGATCTGTACGGTGGGGATCTCTCTGAGGAAAGCTCAATAAATGAGAGTTTGCTTTGCACAGGAAAAAGGAAAAGGGATGATTTTTAAGATGCCGCAGGCTGGTCTGGCCAAGCACCATGATTCCCCGTGGTCCCCCTGAATATACCCCAGGAAAGGGAACAGGGAGGTTTTGGGGTTGAAGGTATGACTGAGGATGAGTTTTCTGGTCTATCTCCATCCCAGCTCACCCCTAGCTTGACCACTGGCACTGAGCTGAGATTTTCCAGGATCTCTTCTTATCCTTTCTGACTTATCTAACAGTGTCTCCAACAGCTCAAGGAAAAGGTTTTCATGGAAAGTTATGTTTCCCATGCCCAGCAGAGCCAGACCTCAGGGCACTCAAGGAGATCCCATGCACCATGGCCACAAAAATTTCATCCCCTAAAAGAACACATGGGTATTTGACAGAGCAAAATTTAAGATAATTGTACTCTAAAACCTGAAAATTATGTTTTTTAATAATAAGGAGACATTGATACTGTCACAGAGCCGGAGGATGTGGTGAAATGCTGCAGCTGCTGTGCAACACTTGAATTTTGGCATTGCAATGTTAGTGTTCTGCAGCACTGGCACCAATGGGTGTGGGGACAGAGGAAGGCTCTGGACCCCTGTCAGTCACCAGAGCCCTTTCCTCCGCCTGTCTCATTGGGAACATGGGAGACATCAGGACCTTGTGCCACATTGATGGCTTTAGGGGTTCTTGGGTCATGCCAACCCATCCCGCCACCACTGGGTTTGCAGGGCTGCATAAGGCTGCAAAAACTGCTGTAAGCAACTTTGGGATTTGGAAAGAAAAGGAACATTTTAAGGTAAAAAAGACAAGAAACATGTATGATTGAGCTTTTTGCACAGCTTTAAAACACGCCTGGGAAGGAGACGGGGGAAGCAGGAGCATCCTTATCTTCAGAGGGCTGTTTTTCACTCGGTCTGAGTATCTGCCGCTTTTGCAGGACCGTTTGCTGAACAGAAAGGATCACAAGTTACCTGTTATCCTTTCCACAAGGACACATCCTCACTTACACAGACACCCTCACATCTGCCTGGGCCAAACAAGATTGAAATAATTTCCACAAAATCTGCAAAACCCAAACAGGGCAATGCGATGCCAAAGCAAAACTTTGAACCCCACCACTGCTCCTCACTCCCTCTCCTTCCCCATGTCTCAAAATTCCTTTGAAAAATATTATCGTCTGAAAGCTAATATAAAATTGGCTCATTTTGAAGTGTTTTGCACATTTTTTGGTCTCTTTTTCTGCCTCTGAGATGTTTATCAGTGTTGCATCTGTTAGAAGAAAATCCTGGCAAATCAATTAAGAGGAAAGAAAAAAATATGCTGAAAGAAAGGTGAAATTTCGGAAAAATGAGCACGGTAAGGAGGGCAGGAGAGGGGCATCCACAGGAGCAGGCAGGGATGCTCTTCCCTGCACATACGGCCCTGAAGACCCCCCTCAAAACCATCCTTTCATCCCTCTCCCTGCTAGTGAGCCTCCTCTCCAGATGAGTGTTTACAGAGAAAACTCTGCCTGTATAACTTGGCTTGACCAAAAAGTAGTTGGAGAACCCCAAAAAGGCATCTGAGGGAATATGGAAGCATCCTGATAAAAATGCTCCTGTTTCTCGCTTGTGTGATCCCCTGGTCTGTGTGACTATGTGATTTTATTAAGCCCATAAAGAAAACCTGTACTTAGCATGAAAGAAAAATAATGGAATTTAAACAATAGCAGTATATTCCTGTCTCCTTTTTCCCTTAGGTTTTTATACAAGTCTACTTCTAACCCAAACTCCAGAGCATATTTTAACCCAAACTAACAATAAAACCGTAATCCTCTGTGAGCTGAAGAAGGAGCATACCGGGGTGTACTGGTACCGCTGGAGCCAGGAGAGGCAACATTTCGAGTTCTTGGTGTTTTCCAACACCCTGGGCAAAGCCACGTACGGCACAAACGTGAGCCAGGCCAAGTTTGGTGTGCATGAGGCGAGGTCCCACAGCTCCTACAGCCTGCACATCAGCCACCTCCAGCCCTCGGACAGCGGCACCTACTACTGCTCCGTCCCCCAGTCCTCCCAGCTCCTCCTGGGCAGCGGGACACGGCTCAGCGTGGGTAAGCAGCACCCCCGGGGTTCCAAAATGTGCCACCTGTGATGTGCAAGCTGTGATGAGGTCCCCTGGGTAAGGGGTGATGAGTGTTGGTAGATTCTTCCCAATTTTGAGATGCAAGGTTGTGGCTCTGGGGTTTTTCTCAGGAGATCTATGAGGCTGGACAAAGCAGAAAATACAGAAAATAGCCAAATTTTAGGTCAGCTGCATGTGATAGTCCTTTTGCCATCAGCAGTTGCTCTGCTGTGGGCATGCCTTGAGCACAGCATTGGTCCTAGTGCTTTAGGAGTTCCATGGGAAGACCTGACATTGCCATGCCCTGTGCTTTTCTCATGCCCTGCTGCACTTTGGATGAGAGGCTGGATGTGTGCCCTGCTCAGCTCACAGGTCCTTCCATGCCATTACCCTTCCCCCAAGTGACAAAAACAGCATAGAGGCCAGAGAACATCACCCCTCACATCTCTGGGGTGGATCTGATGGCAGCTTTCAAGACCATCCTTCACAAAAAATACTGAAATGGGATTTGTTCCTCAGAGCTCACAACCCTCTATTCCTGGGGGCTCCAAGCAGAAGTCAGAGCTTCCTGCAGATGGCATTGGGGAAGAGAGGCTTTACAGACATCTGGGTCATACAGAAGCTCCTTTCAGCCCATTTTCCCCTTTACCACAGAGCAGGAGTTGATGCAGAAAAACTAATGTATTTGAAGTAGGATTCAGCCTTTATTTTTGCAGACTTTTAGAGAAACAAATAAATTATTTAACTAAAATACGAGTAACTTATTCCTCTACAGCCTCTGACTCGAAAAGACTCAGTGTCCCAGTTTTTCTGGGTTTTTTTGCAAATATACCCTGCACCTTGAACTGACTGAGAAATCCCTTTTGGATTCTTGCAGGCTCAGAGAAAAGCTGGTTTAAGATAAAGGAGAGTTGTTTTTTAACAACTGAGCACATATCTCTCTGTGCAAAGCATGAAAAACAGGCTTGAAATTCAGCTTTATCAAGGACACCAATTAAAAAGCAAACAGCAGCAGGTGCAGTGGGAGGACTCAGGCTTTGCTGGATATTTTCTTTTTTTCTCTCGGTTCTCATAATAAAACAAATTGTCTTTAAGTTTCTTTTCTTTAAGTCTATTATCATGTAAGGGAGAAGCTGTCCAGATAAATCCCAGGGCCCAGATGTCTCATCTTTTCATGTAAAAGAATGGTAGTTTCTGTAGGAATTTATCCTGGATAGAAACAGAAAAAAAAAAACTAGTTTTCAATCACCTAAAATTTTGAAAAGTGGGGTTTGAGCAGTCAGACATGCAGCTATTTAATGACACTGCTGGGATATTTTCCTGGCCAACTTTACTCAGAAAGGAATGTGCTGTACTCCATTGTAATTCAGATACACCATAATAAATCCTGCCCTCATTTCATAAAAAAAAAAAATCAAATGTTGAGTAAAGATGAGAGCAATCTGAATAAGGAAAAGATCCAGGGATCCCTTAAAACCTCCCAGTGCTACTGAAATCTCCTGCTACCCATGATTTTGTGCAATGCTGATGAGATGAAGCTTGGCAGCGAATGTCACTCAAGCAAGTTTGGGGTTGTGCTGGTTTCACATAGGGGTTTTTCCCCACCTTAGCCTTCTCCCAGCTACCCCTTCTTTACCTGGTACATTTTTTTTTAAACACTTTTTAAATCTCTTGGTAACTTCTGTGACCACCGAGAGCCTCAGGTGAAGCTCCCAACCCCTCAGAGTGACCCAGCCCTTTGCAGGCTTCACTGGATGGGGCTTGTTCCAAGGGCCAAAATTTCCAGCCCTTCTTGCCTGCTGTTGGAGATCTCTGCTGCACTCAGTGCCACACTGACCATCCTCTTTTTCTCCTTATCCCCCAGTGGATGCTTTGCCTCTGCCTCTGACGACCACACAGACACCGGTCTCCAAAAAGTCTGTGCCGTGGATAACCAAAAGCAGAGCTGCCAGCAGGAAAGGTATGGCCTTGGCTCAACTCAGGCTGCCTGGACAAAGGGGTTTGCTGAGCTCTTGGGCTCCCCAGGGCTCAGCTGGATTTTGTCCTGGGGTAAGGGCCACCACAATGTCACTCTGCAGGGGTGGGTGTCTGGGTCCAGACAGACCCACTGCTCTGGATAGAGCTGACTTCTGCCTGTGGGAGGAATTCCCTGGGATGTACACAGGTTTAGGGGCCAGGATGTATTTCAGTTTAGGTTGTCACAACTTCAGAGCTAAGTTCCCTGCAACGCTTTCTTTACTGTGGGGGTGATTGAGCACTGAAACAGGTTGAGCAGAGAGGCTGTGGAGTCTCCCTTACCAAAAATATTCAAAAGCCACCTGGACACAGTCCTGTGCCACGTGCTATGGGATGCCCCTGCTTGACCAGATGCTCCACTGTGGTCTCTTCCAGCCTTACCCATCCTGTGATTCTGTAATGCATCCTTCAAAAGATACCCCAGGGTGATGGTCATGTCCTTCACCGCTCCTTCAAGGACCTGCCTTGCTTTTCTCCCTTTCTCACCCCACACTCCATCTCCCAAAGCTGCCGGGGCAGGGTGGTGCCAGGTGCTGAGTCCTGTCCTCTCTCCAGATCCCTGTAGTCCCCTGGTCTGGATCCCACTGGCTGCTGGTGTCCTGCTCCTCCTGCTGGGCCTGATCCCCACCGCCCACCGCCTCTACCGTGAGTATCCCGCCAGCATCCTGAGGGGTGCCAGGCCCTGGGACAGGCCAGGAGCGGGATGGTGAGCTAGGAGGGGGTCCTGGGACTGATGGACACTGTCTCTTCCCAGGTCTGCGGCGGCGGCTGTGGCTTCGCGTCCACAGGCAGTAAATCCCAGTAAATCCCACCTCAGACAGGCAGGGAGAAGCCACAGACCCTCCCCTGCACGATGCTGAGCACGGCCTGGACATTACCCCGGGAGGACATTGTGGAGACAGACTTGTACCACAAAACAGACATTGTTTTCCTGTGACAGATCACGATTTTAACATTTTCCTTGACGCAACAGGTGGCAAAAGGACCAGGCTGGATTCTGCAGCATCCTGAGCACTTCTCAAAGGACACTGAGCAGGGCAAACGCCACAGCTGGCTCTGCACAGGGGGAAGGGGCTGGTGTACCAGAGGGATTCAGATGGGCTGGAAAGCTGTGAGCTCCTTGCCTCTCCTCTGTGTTCATCTGTAGGACAGCACAAAGGGGCTTTTTTTGGCCCCTGTTAACACTGCTTTATAAAACTTTGGTAATGAACACTTTGAGAGCATTCAGCAGGGATGGAGCAGAAGCAGCTTGTAAACACCTCTGCAGGCTTGTTCAATAAGCAAAACTGAATATATCACTCAGTTATTTTTTTCAGCAGGCTGGTGTCTTGTGGCCCTGCTCACTGAGGGACACAGTTGTGTGGCAAGCAAGGAACCGTGACCTTCAACCAAGAAAGAGTTAAAGCAGAGCAAAAGCTCCGGGGGGAGCAGATCTGGGAGGGTATCTTCTCCCATGGGAGACTGCAAACAGCCAGGAGTGGGAGAGGAAAGCCAGACGGAGTGATGCACACAAGGCCAAACACCTGGCACAGCCTGAAGGTCAACACCACCTCTGAGAGCAAACAGAGGCCCCCAGGGGCTGGCCCTGAGCCCAGCAGCACAGCATGGCCAGCAGGAACTGCCCTGAGCCATGCCTGGGTGTGCTGAGCCCCGGGTGACACCCCTGTGCATGCTGAGCCCCAAGTGACACCTGTGTGTGCTGAGCCCTGAGTGACACCCCTGTGTGCTGAGCCCTGAGTGCTGAGCCCCTAGTGACACCCCTGTGCATGCTGAGCCCCAAGTGACACCCCTGTGTGCTGAGCCCTGTGTGCTGAGCTCCTAGTGACACCCCTGTGCGTGCTGAGCCCCAAGTGACACCCCTGTGTGCTGAGCCCTGAGTGACACCCCTGTGTGCTGAGCCCCAAGTGATGTCCATGTGTGCTGAGCCCCGAGCGATGCCAGAAGCAGGGAAGGTCTCCCCAGGGATGGTAACAAGGCTCAGCTGTTGCTCAGGGCTCCAAGGCAGAGCTGGGGCTGGAAATTTGGCATCCTGCTGAGCACAGGCAGTGAGCACTCGCTCTCAGATGCACCCCCAGCCACACAATTGCTCAACCACAGGCACCAGCACTGTGTCAGTCAGGGCAAGGGGAAGGTGGTCCAGAGTCACCAGGATTGGGGCTAACACAGTCTTGGGATGAGCTTGTGGGTGCAAAGCATCTAAGTGGCAGAGCAGCCTTGCTCTGGCCTTCCCCTCCCCTCCCAGCCACAGGGAACCGCCGCTTTCCACTTTAATGCTGATTTTTCCGTCGAGCTTGGTCTCAAGCCCAGCTGTGGGTGCTTCCCCTAAATGATGCAGTGATTAAGCTGGCCGTGGATCATGCCGAGCCAGCTTTCCCAGGCTGTGACACTCGCCCAAGCTCTTAGGACATCCAGCTGATGGCTGTGGGGACACCGGCATGAGACCCCATCCCACCTCAGGTGCTGCAGGGAGGGGACTCTGAGCATCTCTGATTCCCATACATCACAATTTATCCTCTGTGAGAGCTCAAATGAACTAAATCCATCATTTCCCTGCCCTGCAAGTAGTGAGCAGAGCTTCACCCCAGCAGCAGATGGTTTTTATGACACATATTTTTTTCAGGACAACTGTAAGAAAACCCCTTTGAAACTTCCCATGGGGAAAGGTTTATTCTTTAAAAATCAGGGGCTTTCCCTCTGCTTGCAGCTGCTTTTGAAATCCCAGCTCCTTTTCCCACACTTGAGGTGTCCTGACCTTAATGTCCATACCTTGTTCAGCTCTCCCACCTCGCAGCCAGCGCAGGAGGTGACCTCCCATGGCCAAGCAGCCAGGGCTGGGCAGCAAACACAGGCTGCACAGCCCAATCCTCCTCTCCCACAGGACAACGAGCAGCCTTAGGGATAACCCTGCCCAGCCCACTCTTCCTTCCTCCTTCTCCACACTCAGCACATCCTCAGAGTGTCCGACCTTCGCTGAAACCCCACCCTGAGACAGCACCATCTTGTCGTGACAGACTTCAGCCACTTATCCCATCTCCAATAACTCGTGCACAAAGGACAGGGATTTACCCCTCAGCTCTCTACCCACCCACAGCAAAGAATTTGCTCAATGTCTGAATTCCCCAATTAGTCTCACTTTTTGTAGCCTTTGCAATTTGAAAAAAAAACCAAAACCAAAATAAAACAAAAAAACCCCACCCAGACTCTACATCACCTGTGTGCAGTGAAAACAGGAGAGGACAGCAACAGCCATAGATGTTGTCTGGCCTGTTGAAACACAGGTTTGGGCAGTTTACCAGTAGAAATTATGAAAAAATAACAGTAATTTCTATAATCATCAATAAAGTGTTTTAGACAGTAAACTCAGCAGAGATTTTAGCAGCAGGTTTCACAACTGTGAGAGCTGATGGAAAAAAATCACCTCCCATTTCACAGACTTTTTTTCCCAGAGCATAAATAAGCAAGAAACAGAAACACTAATAAAAAGATGCTGAGAAAGTGGTCCCAGTCTCCTGATATCTGCAACTTCTTTGCTGAGAGCACAATGCTGATGCCAGCCAAGGGTCAGGGACGCCATGTTATGTCGTGGCACATTGTTTCCAACTTGAAAATTAATGGGAAAGTGTTTCTGTGCATCTCTGCCAACAGCATGAGCCCTGGATCCAGGGAGAGAGAGATACAGGTGACAGCATTGTCCATCACAGTGTCACATCAGCCACGATGTCCTGGAACATGAGGGTCCCTAATTTATTCCTTGATTCCTTCATGGATGGATCAGCCTTCTCCTGTCTCCCACTGTCACCATCCTTCCTGCAGCAAGGAACACCCACACCTAGAGGGAAAATAACGGGATTTGATATATATAACCCAAATGCCTTGCTTCAAAAGTAAATAAACTATTTCCTCTTAAATGGCAAAGGGAGACACCACAAAATCCAGACAGAGACAAAAGGCTTTTGCACAGGACAAGGAGGGTTTTGCAGATCTGTGAGTTCAAACACAAAACATTACCTATGTTGTGCTCATCCCCACAAATCATTGAGCAAGGAACTGTAAAAGAGATCAAAAATTACATGTTGCAATAGTCTGTTGTTATTATTATTATTTCTCTTATATTTTATGGAATATATATATTATATATTTTATCTAGAACATATTCTACATATGTTCTATATAGAGCATATAAAGAATATAAAGAATACATATTCTATATTATAAAAAAAATCCAGTTATTCTCTCAATAAAGACTGTAGACCTTGGAAGTATCCAAATATTCAAAGGCCATAGATACAGAGAAGAAACAGAGATATTTCAGGCATTGTAGTAAATAGTCTTCATATTTTTGTCAAACTTCTGCAAATGCATTTTTTAAAAAGCAGTCAGTCTTTACAGAATTTCTCTGTTGTTGATCAAATATTAAAGTGCTCAATTTTTCTTTATTCTTTTAAGATGCCCTGCCATTTTTATGTGGATGGTCTGTGTTTTTATGATAAAAAGAAGTAAATCAAATCAGGGGCAGTTCAAAACATTCACTTGAAAGCGAGTTATTGACACATGAAAAATGTTATTTCTGATTTTAAAACTCCTAATATATATAAAAAATAATTTTGCAGTCATAAACTACTGAGTAAGGCACAATAATGGAGAAATGATGAATAACATTTCTATTAAATTATGAAAGTTTAAATCTGTGCAAAAATATTATCCATGGGTGCTGTTTAAATTCCTTCAGATTTATCCTTGCCCAGTACAGCTCTGTGCACTGTAGCTCCTTATTAAATACGTTCTTCTGGCAGGAGAAATGGATTCACAGCAGGACTTGTAAGCATTCAGGTCAGATCTGTTCAATGGGAATTTCTAAATCTCTTCTTTTTGGTCACCATATAAAATCAGATGTGTTCCAGAAGCGGCAAAGAAATCCCAAAAAATTCCACTAGGGAAAAAAAACTACCTCCAGCAGCATAAGTACTTCTTGCCTCTGTTTCTCTGGACTTCACTGCATTTCATTCAATAAACCAAAAATAGCAATGTGTTACATTTCTGGTTTATAGAAACAAGAAATGTTTTTTTAAATATTATTCTGAATATCATTTAATATCATTTCTTGTTATTAAATTATGTATTATTTGCTGAAATAACCAATACTTGCGTATATCAATATATCTATAGGGAGTGAACTCAGGGTGAGATCTGCACCTTCTGTGGGATTATAGACAAACCTTTGTTATTCCAGCATTCATTTAACTGGACCACATATTGGACCAAGTCAAAAATAGATTTCTGTAAGGTATGTGTTTTGCTCCTCTACTGCCTTGCTATGAGAAAGGTTAATTTGAATTCACACACCAGTGGTTCTTTCATATGAAGAAAAACTCACCCAAGCTTTAAATGTCTGAAAGGTGACAGGAGCCTTAACATTCCTCCCTTAGGCATTTGTGGTTTTCTACTAAAGTTCAATTTCTCATTTAGCCATGAAGATACACATGTGCATGAAAGGGAGCTGCATCACACTTCTAAGAGAGGGAGTATCATTATTGCTATTTACACTTTCTGATCTAGTTAATAAATGAAAAACAGATATGAAACACTCAAAAAAAAAAAAAAATCCCAGTGACGACATCAGCTCAGAATCTTTTCTCTGCCAGGTACAACACACCTAAGTGCTGCTGCAACAGGGATCTCACACAGCAAAATTATTTCGTTCATTTAACATAAAACCCTCAAAACCCTAGGATGAATCACTCAGCTGGATGTCAATAGGAAAAGGAAACTTTTCAGATGGCAAAGGCCTCTCCATAAGCTCCTTGGATTGGTGGGATCTCTCAGGCAGCCAGGTTGACACAGGCACATCCGAGTTTGTCCCCTTGGCTTTTTTTTGCTCCAGCAATGAGTCAGGGCTAAATTTTGTCTTGCCCTGGACTGAGCCTCTGCAGAGAAAAACTCGATCCTGCAGAAATTTGGAGAAGTTTTGCAATACTGAATTTTTCAAGGGCTTGAGCTTTGCTGGGAAACACCAAAAAATTCTGGATTTGCCTCTGTAGAGAATTGGGAGCAACAGATGCCTCCAAAGAAAAGTCAGGACAAGAGGAAATGGCCTGAAGTTGTGCCAGGGGAGGTTTAGATCAGGTATTAGGAAAACTTTCTTCACTGAAAAGGTTGTCAGGCACTGGCATAGGTTGCCCAGGGCAGCGGTGGAGTCACCATCCCTGGAAGGGTTTAAGAGATGTGTGGATGTGTCACCTGGGGACACATCCCCAGCCACCAAGTGGCCTTGGCAGCGCTGGGTTAGGGGTTGGACTCGATGGTCTTAAAGATCTTTTCCAACCTAAACAATTCTGTGATTCTGTGCTGAGCCCACAGGCTGGTGCCAACCCCCACAGGCACCCTGCTGCGGGCAGCCCTCATCCCATCCCACCCTTTCCTCCATGCTGCGAGCTCGGAGGAGCCAGCCTTACCCTGGGTTTTCTGCTCCTCTTCTCTGCTGGTGGTTAAAGCATCCAGCCAGGAGGTCGGGCGCCAAAATCTGGGGTGCAACCAGCCTCCCTCCCCGCAAGGCTGAGCAGGGAGGAGGGCTGTGGCTTGAGAGACACCTGTCCCAGTACGCGTGGGTACGTGTGTGATCTCACCCACCACACATCCTGCTGCGCCCTCCCGGCACGGCGAGCCGGGGCTGCGGGCTGTGCAGGCAGCATGAAATGCAGCTCAAAGCTGTGATGTTGGGCAGCTGCCTCTGGCGACAGGCACAGCACCCTCAGAGGAGCTGGGCGCACGCTGCTCTTGCACTGGCAGCACGGCCCACGGCAGCACCACAGCAGAGAATCAGAGAGTCAGAGAATCACTTCAGATGGAAATAACCTCCAAGATCATCAAGTCCAAACTTTGACCCAATACCTCAATGTCAAAGTGCAATGTCTGCTTGTTTTTTGAGCACTACCACTGATGGTGACTCCACCACTGCTCTGGGCAGCCTGTTCCAATTCTTAACCACTACTTCAGTGAAGAAATTTTTCCTAATATCCAACTGAACCTCCTTCGGCTCAACCTGAAGCCGTTTCCCCATTTCAATGTCTGACCTCTCCTCAGGCACATCAGGGAGGGGATTCTGAGCTGTGGGGGCTTGTGGCTCACAGGCAGGGTCATAGAAGAACTGCTGCCATTCCTCAACAGAGTCCAAGTGCAATCATCCAGCACAAGCACGAGGTAAATTTGCTGATTGATGTCTTAGGGAGAGGTGCTGGGCTGCACTGATGCCCAGCTATGGGGCTTCAGAACATTATCCCTTAACATCAACACTGAATGCAAAATTCAAGTTGGGATATTTCCTATCGGCCACTTTAAAAAATTGACACAAAACATTCCTGGGGGCTGGACTTGTGTATTCCTGCCCTGAGCAATGAGCTACAAATGACAATCCTGTTATTAAAATGCATGTCTCAAGTCATCCGGATGCAGGAGGAAATGAGTCAGAGCAGTGGTGGAACAGCCATTACTCAAATAGATGCTTTTCCTCAGGTCCTTTCATTTTAACGGGACACCCATCACTGCCAAAGCCAGGATAATTCTGATACAATTAAGAACATGGGTCACATCCCACTGTGCAGTGCCCAAGGTGACATCCCCAAGGAGATGCCAGGGGAAGGAAGCTGCCTCTGTGCAAATTCTCCTGGTCACCAAACCCGGGTCACTCCTTGCTTTCCCAAAGCTGGAACACAAACTGAGGTAGTTGACCAGGGTCAAACATCTTTCCCAGCCATCATCCCTTTACTAAGAGGGATAAATGTTCTCCTGTGAAAAACCACAGGATCTGTTGTTGGGATAAATGTCCTTGTGCAGGGTGAACAGCTAAGGAAGATTAAAGTGTCCAGCATTAAAGAATGAGATAATTGGAAAATTAATAGTGTTTCAGAGGAAATGGATGTGGAGTTTTGTGACAAATTGCTTCCTTAAAATGACACATTGTAATGAGATCTCACACTTAAGAATATTAAAATGACTGGTTTGGTCCAGAGCAAAGGTTCATCCAGACACCCATCCTGTCTCCAGCACTGGCTAAGAGCAGATGGTTAAGTAATAATGGCAAGAAAATCATATGTGACACTCTCCCTTAATATTCAGTCTATTTTTAACTAAATAGATTTCCTGAGCCCGTTGCTGTCTATTGAGTAACCCACAATGAACCTCTCTTCCAAGCATTTGTCCAGGCTCCACATCCACAGTGTCCTTTGTCAGGGACATCCCTGGGTGAAGGATTTCTTTTGCTTTCAGCCTCACCCACCGTCATCTGCTGCCCCTTACTTTCTGTATTGGAAAAGGCAGGGAATAATCAATCCCCCTCCACTCCTTTCCAGCCACTCCCAACTCTGGAGACCTTCAGTATATATCCATTTAAACCAGGTTTTCAGGGTAAGGAGTCCTAGCCTGCCACACAAAACCCATCCCAGGCCTCTGATCCTATATTTTGTCCTGCTCTGAACCTTTTCTTGCTCTACTACTTCTTTTCTGAGTCCCCTCTGTGAGATGAGGGGTTAGACCAACACACAATATCCAGGATTTATGCAGTGCACTGGACCATGCCTTGGCCAAGGACTGGACCATTGGACCATACAATGGCAAAGATGTGTTCTCTGTTTTGTTCTCTGTTTTATTCTCTGTTTTATACCTGTTTTCCTTCCTATCTGCTGCCATGCATTTGCTTTTCCTGCTGGACAATGGTAGTTCCTGTCTTAACCCAAATTTTATAGGCAAGCCAGGACTGGTTTTCCTTTCACACAACACTTCACAATCACCCACTTCAAATTTCATCTGCCTCTATATTGCCCAATCTCTATAAAATCCTTCTGTAGTTCTGTATTTACAACACATAAATGCAAGGAAATTAATGTGCATAAAAAATAAAGTTTGCAGGATTTGTTTTAGACATGGTTTGCCATTTGACCTCTGACTCCAACACTCACAAACAGGGTGGGAGTGGTGCCTGTGGGAGAACAGGCATGGAAAGAGTAATCACACACTTCTCTTCACAGTACTGGTGGGGATCAGGCTGGTAAAACTGAAACTCAGCACCAAATCTAGTTTGTTTTGTTTATGGCAGGAGAGCATTGAACCAGCTGCTGCTTTTTGATGCCACCATCTCTCCCCTCCTGTCCCTTTTGATCAGGGTATCGTGGCTTAGAGTTACATCTTACATGTCTAATTCAACAGAGAGGGTTGGTTTTTTCCAAATAAGTGCAAAATTAAGAAAAATAAGTGGTACAAGCCAGCAAACACTATTAACAGGACCACAAAATGGATGAAACAAGTTGTCTCCAGTAAGCCATGGGTTTCCATCCTGCCAGCTCTGCCAGTAGGAGAGGTGGGGGACAGAAATGGGAACCCTTCCTCCATTCCATTAGCTGTAACCTGCTACAGAAATTAGTTCCCTCTCAAAGATTTTAACAGTAAAGATGCACAGCAATACCCTGCTCCAGTCAAGTCCTCCTGCACCACACAGATGGACCCAAAAACTCCCTGAGGAATCTCCACCGGGATTTCCTTCCCAAGGTCTTTGGGTAGGAAGGTCAGTGTGCAGCAAAGAAAGAGACCAAACAGGGCAAATCTGGACTGGTGGGAACAGAAACCACCTGTGGGGATTACACCAAGGCTGTGAGACCCTGGAAAGGAGCTGAACTCAGAGGACAGCAATCAAACAGTGCCTTGAGCCCAACAGAAATCTGATTGTGGGAACTGGAAATGAGAGAATGAGATCAGTTCAGCTACTTGACCTGTTCAGACAGAAAAAAATTATACACTAGAGCCAAGCAGATAATTTACCTTAAGTCCACATACAGTTAGAAAAATGTTAGGTCTTTTTTAATTCTGGTCTGAATCTGTGGTATTTAGATTGGAGTGGCAGAAAACCAGCCTGTCCGCTGTTAACTGCAGCTGGGGCACTGGCAGGGTACACAGTCACCAGTCCCCAAAAGATACCATCACAAATTGCTGATTTACTGAATGCCAGCACAAACAAGCTCTGCAGCATCGAGAGAGGAATTTTCCTGCAAGGAAAACTCACAACACATCCAGGTCTTCTTTCAGAATTTCAGCTGAGGTACCAGCAAGCCTGGAGATTATGGAGATTTTCAACCCCGTGGTCAGTTAAAGGGCTACACTAAGGAGACGTGGGAGTGCAGGAGTGTTTGTGGTTTGCATTCTGGATTCTGAGGTGTGTGACGTGCACACGGAGAGCACCCAGATGAGTGGGCAGTACTGGCCACTGAGTTGGAAACATGTGGCTACAGTGGAAAAATAGTGTGAATACCTGGGTGGGTGACTGTTGCACTTGACATTCTGCAAACCCCTCCAAGTGCTGGAGCTTTGCAAAGAAAAGGGGGGCATAAACCACAGCTTCACTTCACACCGGAAAAGCTGTGTGCTAGAGCCTCAATACCGTATTTTTACCTCAGTTTGAAAAACAATGCTTGTAATTTGTGACTAGATTTTGAAATCTTCATTAAAACTTTCCATTCCTCCTTATGAAAGAGGAATGGAAAGTTTTAATGAAATCCTTCAAGGGTTAAGAACAGGAAGAGTCAGCAGTGCTGTGGCAAAGACGTGGGTGTCACTCCTGAGTTACCATCCCTCACAGGTTTCCAACAGCACCTGCACACCCTCAGGAATGTCACATCACTGCTTGGCAATGGGGTGTCCTTCTGGAGCTCTAGGAGACACCATGGACAACACAGCAATGGATCTGATGGAGCACAGGCATTTTGGTGCTCCTTTTGTGTTCACAGACCATGGCAGCGTGACTGCCATGTCCCCAGAGGAGCTCCAGCCATGCAATACTGTGAGACATCTGTGCAGTGTCCGCTATGACTGACATCGAGAAACTGAAGAGTTTCTTGCCGCATGGAAGAGTCCCTGAGATCTTTCCACAAAATGACTGAGGAATCAAACATATCCAGAACTCAGCATGTTCTCCAGCCCCAGTGCCCTGGCTCCCTCTCATCTCCCACGCCTTCTCTGTCAGCTGCATGGAAGAAAGTACAGAGAAAATGAATCCTAAATTCACCCACCTCCTGCCGAGCCCTGATCAAAAACAGGTGGATCCTTGTTACCCTGTCTCATCCCTGCATGATTTTCTCTCTTGTCTCCTTGCTCCTGTCTTCTACTAATTATTTGACATTAATTAAATACCGAGCTAGGGTGGCCCTAGTATATAAAGACAAACCTCAGTCATAAGCAATTTATGTTGGAGTTCACTGGCAACTAGAGTCCTGCAACCTTAGCTGTGAATAAAATCAAACTTATAAGTAGGTTTGGGAGAAAAAATAAATTAACTTCTACTTTCTAATCAACCTGTCTGGTTTCCTGACTTCTCTTGTATGAAGCTCTGTAGAAGTAACTGGTTGACTATTTTTTCTTCTTCCTTAGTCATATCATACCATTGACACTACAACAGAAACTACTAACTAAATTACTAATAAAGCATGGTATTAATTCTATTGTTCATTGATTTGGCTTAGGTCCCCAGTCAAACAATGACAGCCTATTCTAAAACACTGCCTAGAGAACAAACAGGCAAACCAGAACACACGAAAATCAAGGAGATTCCTTAATTAATCTGAGTAGCCACCTTCTCCTCCCAGTTTTGGAGTTGATCATCAGTGTTAAACTTACATTAACCAATCTAAATTATTTATACAAGTGTTGATTTTAAGTTTTTTTCTGGAGGTCCTGCTTGCATCCTGGAGCTTTTCTTAAACAAAAAATTGCCACTGCAACTTTATTCTTTCTTCTTTGTTGCTACGCAAAACAGAAATAGCTTTGTGCTACACAACATCTTATCACAGAAGTCAGTAAAAAAGCGACGTGTGACAGCCCTCTTGCAGCTATATCTCCCAGCTGACAGTAAGCTTTTGCCTTGCTTTTGAAGGATATATTCATCAGCAGAGGAAAAAGTGGCCTTGCCTGGAAATCAGCTCAGTCTGTGAGCAAAGAGGACTGAGATCAAAGACACCTCTACACAGCAGAGAAATATCTGGGCGCCAGTTTGGTACCCTGGACTGATTCATAGTAAAAGTCACTATTTGTCAGAGACAAGAAAGAAATGGGATATCCCTATTAAGAAAGGCAGTAGCCCTTCCTGGATGATCCTTTATTTGTACAGGCTCTCCCTGCACATCTGTAACCGCATCTCTGAGGACATGCACTGCATGCTCACTCTAAAGCAGAGTGAGAACCTAGATTTGACAAAATTTTTGGCTCATCCTCATTGGCCAGCACATTCACTTCCATTTTACTTTTATTTGCTCTATTTAAGGTAGACATCACAAGTCTCCCAGCCTAACAAAAGCATGAATTTCACACATTTCAGCAGGCCTAAAAGGAGCTTTCGTCACTCACCAACATGCATTGAAGCCCAGAGAAATAAACCCAGTTCCTAAACCATTTTCAGTTATTCAGCTCTGAGCCCCAATAGAAACAGCATCAAACCCAGCAGCACCTACTTTCTGACAGATCCAGGAAAAAAGGGCTTTCTTTGCAAAGGGGTAATGGAAAGAAAATGTATATAGAAAAACAATCAACAGGAACGCCAGGAAGAAAGAAAGAAAGAAATCAGACACAAGCACACACAGCCCCTCGCAGGCTGGTGAAACGCTTGTGGCTGTGTGTGCAAAGCTCCAGGAAGCATCACCCATGCCCATGTGCAAGTGGTCACCCAGAGGCAGCAGCAAGGGCCCTCTCCACTGAGGCACACAAGGAGAGGTTTTTTGGCAGAGCGGAAGCACCCATGGTGAGAGGAGAGAGCCACGAG
Organism: Pomatostomus ruficeps; assembly: GCA_013400735.1. NCBI lineage: Eukaryota > Metazoa > Chordata > Aves > Passeriformes > Timaliidae > Pomatostomus > Pomatostomus ruficeps. Next base: position 204,552 of record VYZT01019165.1, on the reverse strand, counting down.
TTCTTAACACAAATAAAAAGCAAAGCAAAACCTGGACACTGGGCGCTTACACGAAGTTTCTGGTCACAGACCACCTGCCTTGCAAAAAGAGATTTGCAATTGCAAAGAAGAATTAAATGAAGAAGAATTGCAAAGAGAACAATCAAGCACCTGAAGAACCCAGCTGTGTGGCAGCAACACCTGTGCTCGGAGATAACTGAGATGTGTATCTATGCCCTGGAACACCTGTGTCTCACTTACTGGGTAACTAAATAGTGCAGGCTCTGCCATCCACACGAGAACCCTTGAGTGTGCCCAAGGCAAGGAGGCCAAACCCCTGCCAAGAAAAGCGAAGTGCAGCCTGCACCAAATGCATGGGACTTGTCCATAACGTCTGCAGAGCTGGAGCTGCTGTGGACCCCCAGAGGGCTGGGGACAGCAGGCTGTGGTGGCTGATCCTACCTCAGCCAGAAGCAGCATCACTCTGGATCTCTATGGAAGTCGTCCAGGAAAAATCCTTGAGGCACCATTAATAACTGATAAGGATGAAAGAGCCCGAATTCTGGTCTAGAAACTACTTTCTTCAGAAACCTTTTCCTACATTTTGTCACAGATGCCGAGCATCACCTCCTAACCCAAGAGGGTCCTGATGACATCACATCCTCCCCAAAGAGCGGCACAGCCTCCCAAGCCAAGGGACAAAGATCATCTCAGCTGTGCTGCACCAGCCCCAAGGACAGACACCCCAGGACAAGATGGACAGCTCTCCTGCCCTGCTCCTGCTGCTCGCTCTGGGACTCTGTGAGTACGGACACGGGGCTGTGCAGCCCCTTCACCAGGAGGGGCAAGGAAAACCCTTCCACTGAATCCAAGAAATGGGTTAAATAGATAAAGGGGGGGTAAAAATCCAACCAAAAAGGCTGACTTTGAGGTGTGCTCAGTAAGTTTGGTAGGAAAGGCAGCATCACCTCAGCCAGCAAGGGGCAGCTGGAGGGGTGGCTGCAGCAGCACCCGCTGCGGGAAGGGAGACTGGTCAGATGAGTGGGTCTGGAGGGGAGGGAGAAGGGCAGAAAAAAGGGGCTTTGCAAGAAGTGCAGAGGGAGTCACTTGAGAGAAGCTGGGAAGGTGTAATGTCCTTGAGAAGGCACTGGAAGGGCAGCACCCATCTTTAAAGCACAGCTGGCTGATTGCTGGGCACCTTCCCTGCACCATCCCAGCAAGGACTCCAAGAAAACCTTCATGTCATCCAGACAGCATGGCCTTCCCTTGGCATTTGTACTTCTACCTCGTGGACAGGGAAGGAGGTTTGCCCAGAGGGGCTGCTGACTATCCCAGGAGGTTCCAGCAAGGATTTCTCCCCTGCAGGCTGCCCTGGAATCCATGGTATCCCTGAGATAAAGGTCAGGTCTCACAATGACATCACCCAACTCCGGCTGGGACAGAGGCTGCAGCTGGAGTGCCAGACTGGCAGGGACAGTGGCGCATTCTGGATCCGCCAGGACAACAGAGGGACCCTTCACTTCATCGTCTTCATCAACTCCATATCCCGGGCCACATTCAGTGGAGATCAAAAGAGACCCCCTCGCTTTGAGGCGAGCAAAGACAAGACAATCTATCGGTTGGTAGTGAAGTCTTTCACACCGCAGGACGAGGGGAACTACTTCTGCATGATCATTTTCAACCAAAATCTGTACTTCAGCCCTGGCCAGCCTGCCTTCCTTCCAGGTCAGCAACACCTTCACCCAACCCCACTCAGCCCTGCCAAAATGCCCAGCACCTCCTGCCCGTGCCCTTTCTCACCAGCCATCCCTCCCACAAACCCCATTTCCCGGCTTGCTTGCCCAAGGCATCCTGTGACCAACCCACTGCTCCTCCTGTCACAGGCTCCCTGCTTGCCACCTCTCCTCCTGGGATTGCTCCTGCCCAAAGGCAAAGATGATTGCGCAGACCCAGCATCATCTCCCCATCCCCACTTCTCCATCCCACCCATGGCTCTGGAGAGAGAAAGCTAAAGCAAAGTCCACCACCACCCCCTCCTTAGCACACAGAGCTGCAGGGTTCTCAGGCTTTCTGAGGATTATGTCACAAGGTGAAAAATAATGAGCCTGCAACCCCTTATCGGCTCTTGGGACACCCTCCTTGGGGGAGTGGCCCTCCAAAATGGGCTCTGTGAAGTTCTACTGGAACTGAACTTAGGAGCACCTGTGCCCTGGCAGGGGTAGGAGAGCAGAAGGGCAGGAGAGACCTGTTTTATTGTATTTCCCTACATGCCTATTTCATCCATTTCACTTAATAGTCACTACCACAGTTGCACCCACAACATCTGGATCCACCCCCAAGCGTGGCACAACTGAGGAACCCAATCTCAGCACTCCGGATCCAGGTAACCCAAAAGGAGGGGGGAAGGGGGAGAGGGGAAGGTCTGGACTCTGGTCCACTGATACCAAGGAAGATCCTGCAGGCATTTTGGGATTGGGAGGGAGAGAGAAGATCCATAGCGCTTCTTTATCACTGATAATACCAATGTTTCATTCAACCTAAGAAAAGCTAAAAATGACATAAAAAGCATGATCATGTCCCATGCCTGGGCACACCGGGAAAGGGGGGAGGCAGGATAGAACCATGGGGGCTGGGGCTGCTTTTAGCCTCAGCAGAAGACATGGGAAAACTCTTGCGCACATATCCTCCCTCAAGTCCCCAGGAAAATGGTTACACCAGAACTGGCTGTAACGCCGGCCATGAACACCGGGTGGACCTTTCCTCTTCTCTATTCATACAGAGGGAAGAATGCCAGAAGAGCTGAATTTCTTCTGTCGCCTTTTCATCTGGGGCCCCTTGACAGGCCTCTGCCTCCTGCTCCTCATCGCCCTGGCCATCACCATCGTGCTGTGTCGACGTAAGGCTCACCACAACCCCCTCTAGATGCACCTCTGGCCTGACACCACAGCCCTGCCCCTCAGGGAAATGGATGTTCTGGCTCCTTTGGCAGGGAGCAGATCACCAGGACACCGACAGGGCAAGACAAGAACCACTGTTAAAATCAGTGTCTGTATTTTAATCCTCATCAGTAGATTACACTGAAAGAATTATCAACTTGGAAATAAAACATCCAAAAATTATTTATGTTGGAAAAGACCTTCAGGGAAGACAAAGAGATTAGAAGGAGACAGCACCTGGTCAATCAGCTGTGTTGGCTCTACCTTCCTTAAATGGGTGTGTCAGAGCCTGAAACATCCTGACCTAACAGGGTAAATATGCTCCAGCAAATGCTGAGAGTCCCAGCAGCACCTTGAGCTGGCACCACATCAGAAACTTCATTACATTAGGAGCAGTGAAAAGCCCTCAGCTGCAGTTAATTTCTGCTGCAGACCAAGCCCTTCAGGAGGGATTTTCACCTTGGTCTGGAATTAGGGGCTGGACACTGTATTTGGCTGAATCCACCCCAAAGTAACAACACTGAGGCTAAAATGGGGAAAAGCATCATTTACCTGGGTTGCATGCAATGTGGCATCATTGCCACTCACCTGCTGTAGAAATAATTGCTGCTGAGGGATTTTCAGCGAGGTGCCAAAGTCACTGGAGACAGCAACCAGAAATAATTCACCCTCAGTGTTCCCAGCCAGACCCTGCTGCTACTACTCACCTTAAAGACTATTTCATGAAAATATTTTAGTGGATTACTGGGGGAACATGAGCTGCAGCACCACTCCCTGCCATGGATTTCCTTACAAATAGCCTTGGTTTATCCATTATTAGTCTGACAGATATCAGGGGAACACCAGCCCTACCTCACTGGAGTGGTTCCTCACTGAGCTGTCACTTGGGACCTTTGAACTAAAGCATTTTCTCTCTTTTCTCAGAAACCAGAAGACGAAGATGCAGGTGTAAGAGGTGAGTGACAGGCATTGGCATTTTATTCTTCCACTTGGCAACATCTCACCCTCAAGAGATAAAGGAGGCAGGTGCCAAAAAGCAACCCAAAAATTCTTCATCTGATAGACGATGGTGGGGAGGAGCCTGAGCAATGACTGCAGGGCAAAAAGGGAACAGAAGCTTCTCCTGTCCTCTGGTTTTGGTTTTGTTTGGGGCTTTTTGTTTGGTTTCTCAGCTATTAAGTAATTCAAATCACTGAATTCTAATCTTGCAGCAGATGCGAAACAGAAAGTCAGGAGGTGCTTGTGGCAGCACAAAAGCCTTGTGCATCATCCAATGCTCAAAATTATCCACATTTCTGTGCTCCCAATGCGCCGCTCCCAACTTCAGCCTGGGGGCGACGGCATTTCATCCCTTCCCCTCCCCAAACCAGTCCTTTGATTTCACCACTGCATCCTCGGATGTCCCCATGGATTACTTGCAAGTTCTTGCACCCCAAATCCCCCTCTGCACCTGTTTGGACCAACAGCACCACAGCTTCCTGCCCCTGTTGCCCCAACAGGCACCAAGGAACAGTAGCAGAGAGGCTCCTGCAGCCTCACATGACTCTCCTAAGAAACACCAGCGCAGGCAGGAATAGACTGAGAGGTTGCCTGGTTTCTAGGGCACACAGGAACCTTTTCTTTATGCTTTCCCTCCTGCCTCCCCAGCCCAGCCCTCACCCTGAGTCACCAGGAAAACACGATCAGAAGGAGAATTGCAATTCCCCAGTTTGGTAGATGAAATGTTTTTGGCCCACACACATTTTGCTTCTGCAAACCAACCTCCCTGCAGCCGCTTTGCTCACCTCTCCTGCTCTGCAGGAAACCACTTCTGCAAGCCTGGTGCACCCTGGGGCTTGTGGCAAGAGAGACACTGAGAAATCCCCATTACTGCACAAGGGTAACCAGGACTGGCTTGTGCTTGCAACAGCTGGCTTGCCAAGAACCTTTGGAACAACATGTTCACACCTCTGGAGCCTCATCCTTTGCCAATCAAAGCATCTTTTAAATCAGATAAATTCCTCTTCCTTGTTATACGTCCATGGGGTTTATAGTACAACAGGTAATTGCCTTTCAGTTCTCCAAATTCATACAATCATTGGGAAAGAACCTCTCCTCCCAACATTAACAGAAAATGGATCCCTACAAATTTTATTTTTCTTTTAACGACACAATTCATTTTTTTTACCTGTCTGTAAAATGGAACAGACCGACATTTTCACAGGGGAGATTTATTATACCCAGCACTCTCCTCATCCTCACCTCCCTCTCCAGGGGAGAAATGATAAGGAAGAGCTCTTCGTGCAGCCTTGTTTAGGACGGTGTTTGCATTCTTCACATATCTCAATCCCTGCTGCCTGCTCTGTGCGAGGCTGTTCTGTCTCTGTGGGGAGAAAAGCACCCTGCCCAGCTCTCCAGTTCTGCCCTGATGCAGTGGTTGCAATACAGGGGTGTCAGGAATCACCTCCGCAAGGATGGCTCTCCTGCAGCAGCCCGAACTTGACAGAGCTCGGGTTTTACCTATTGTAGCTCATTTCCGTTTGGATTTAGAGAGGAAATTCCTGCTGCTCTGAGCAGCTCCTGCTTACTGAAATGAAGCTCTTTGGAAGTTCATGGTGCAATTCACTCCATTAAAGAGCACCCCAGGATCTGGCCTGTGGTTCTTGCTGCCAGCAGAAGGGTTCATTTCCCACCACCAATTAATCTTCCCTGAAAATGGCTGCCAAATTCCCAACTCATTAGATCAGCAGAAAACTCTCACTTGATGCAGACCAGTCCTTTCTATCATTGTGGGTGCACGTTGGCTAAATTATAAGCCTCCTTTCAAAGTCCTCTGCAGGCAACAGGTTCCAATGAGAAAAGCTCTCTCTGAAATGAGAACACTTCGTCTAACTCAAAAAAAAACCAAACCCTGTAAAGCCTGAGCTCTTTTTTTTTCATTCTTTTCTGAATGTGGAGAAAGGCCTAATAAGAAGACAGGAGTGTGCAGAAGTCAGAGGTAATTTTAAAAAGCCCACACTTTTTAAAATTAATATAAGAATTGACCATCAGTGTATCTTGAGAATATGCTTCTGTTGTCTGTCACTCCTTGAAATGGTGGCAGGTCTTTCCCTTGCACAAGGAGCATTTAGGAACACTTTGCAGCCACCTCTTGGAGCTCCCTGGCTGCAGCCCAAGGCTAAAGGAGCTTTAATTCCCTGCTTTCTCCTGTCCCATCCGAGTCAATCAAATCCTTTTCTCTCTCCAGACCCGCAAACGGGAAGCCCCCCGTGAAACCCAGGACACCCAACTAACACATCTCAGCATCTGCACCTTCTGGCTTCTGGATCTTCTCCCGGGAGCTGCCAGCACAGAAATCCCTCTCCTGCGTTCTGCACAGTGTGACTGCACCTCAGCCCCTCTGCCCTGAAGGACTGGAAGAGACAAGACGGAGCACAGACACACAGACAACAAGCAGCACTTCCCTGTGAACTGCACGGGAAAGCACAGCTCCTTCCAGACCCTGAGCTTCCCCACTCCATTCCCAAGGCCAATTCCGTCTCTGTTCCCAGTGGTCGCCTTCAGGAACAAGGATCAGGTCAATCCTGATGCGGACGTGCCTCAGTGAGGAGCTGATGGGAAGTAAGGACATGAGCTGGACCTTTGCTCGGGGCTCTGTGCGATTCCCTCCCAAATGCAGCCAAAGGTGGAACTGGCTACACAAGGCCTTACAGATAATTATCCTCACTCAACACATCCTCCTCTTGTGGCACCCTCTCTCCTGGCGTTTTTGCTGTTTCAGGTAAGGGAATACAAGGCTGCACTGAGAAGCTAAATAAGGATTAAAGGGTTTTTAAGGTTTTGAGGTCTTTACGCTCCTGGGGCCTAAGGTTCACTGTTCCAGTCACGCTAGCCTGGTTCTGCTGCTACCCCAACCCCCCTATTTCTGCAGGACTTTGCCCCCAGCAAGGAAGGTGGGATTTGCTTTCTTTCTGAGAGAAATGGCTGAGTGATTGTCCTGGGGTGATTCCTCCCAGATTTGTCTCAAACCGGGACAGTGATTAAAAACACATCTTTGTCACTTGTTCTGGTTAAGCAGGACATTTAACATGTTGATTTTTTGGGGACATGTTGTGGACTACTGTGAGTTCTGTTTTTTGCAGATCTGTCTTTCATGTCAATATTTCCTTACGACATTTGCAAGTCAAGAACTGAGAAAAAGAAATAAAATTATTTTAGTCACATTCATGACCATTGTTTCTTTCTTCTGTTCTCAGCATCAGAAAAGCTAAAATCCTTCACAAAGATAATAACCAAGGGTTTGAGAAAGTCTTGGGTAAGGGGAAAGTCTCTGATTTATGTGCCATCTTCAGCTTTACGGCGCCAGACATCAGCTCCCAGCTTACCACAGCCTAAAATCATCTCAAGGTCTCTTCCCAGGGATTTGCTGATGGGCCCAGTAACGCTCCCACAGCCCAGGAAACTGCCATGAAGGTGCCTGAGATAAAGAGGCTGCAGCTACTCAGGAATTCTTGTCACGGGACTGATAAAAACCTGGCAAAAAAAAAAAAGAGTGGAAGAAACTCTTTGATAGTCTCCTCCTCTGCAAACAAGATGGGAAGGAGAGAAAATCAGAGAAATACAAAGTTCTTCCAAACATACTTGTTTGTAATACTTAAAAAAAAAAGGGGACTAGATTTGTGTGTATCTAAACAATAGCAGGATTATACTGAATAACAACTCCAGAGAATTACACACACTGCGAAGAAACAATTAACAGAAAAGCCCCAACACTGAGGCTATGAGATCAATTTAACTATTGCATGGTCTGTTAATGAATGTATTGGAGCGAGAAGTTTGCAATTAAAAAGCTAAAAGCGTTTCTGCCAAAAGGTTTACAAGAGGTAGCAACATCACCACCTCACTGGCAGCATCTGCTACTGCTCTCTCCTCGCTGTTCTCACTTTATCCACTTTTGCACTTTACACATCACACCACGTTCCTGCAGCCCAGGCAGAAGGGCAGTGTGCTCCTTCTGCTCTGGAACTGACCCCCACACACGAATCCCCTTCCAGCAGATGAAGAAATAGAAGCAGGATCTGTTTGCTTGGAGGGCTTTATTTGTCTCAGAGGGGTTGTTTCTTGTTTGCTATTTCAGAACACACCTGATTCCTTTCAAACCCGGTGCCAAACTCAGGGGCTCTGGGATGGCTCCTGCCTCCCTTGACACATCCTCACACGGATCCTCCAGCCCACACCCTGCAGAGCAGTGTTCACACAGCACCAGTGACCCTCACACAGCTCAGCAGCCCAACAGCAGCTTCCCCCACTCACCAACACACTTGGATGCCCCGTGATATAAACACAGTTCCTGAACCATTTTCCATTACTCAGCTCTCAGTAGCAGCACAAATAGCAAGGGCATCAAAGTCGGGAGCACATGAACCCTGAGAGACCAGGAAACAAGAGGTTTGTTTCAAAAAACTAAGAAAAACCTTACAGAGAAAGACAACCAACAGGACAGCCTGTGTGTGCAAAGCTCCAGAAAACATCAGCCATCCCCATGTGCAAGTGGTCACCCAGAGGCAGCAGCAAGAGCCCTCTCCACTGACGCACACGGGCCTTTTGGGGCTGGACGGAAGGAACCTGTGGTGAGACAGAAGCACCACAAGTAGATAAAACAAAAAATAACCAAATCACAAATTCTGGACTAGAAACTAATTTCTTCAGAAATTCTTTTTTTCCTCAAATTTTGCCATAGATGCCAAGCATTGTCACTTTACCCAAGAGGGTCCTGATGACATCATATCATCCCCAAAGAGCAGCACAGCCTCCCAAATCAAGGGACAAAGATCATCTCTGCTGCGCTGCACTGTCCCCAAGGACAGATACCCCAGGAGAAAACGGCCAGGTCCTCTCAGGCTCTGAGTAGCAGCCCCAGTAGCAATGGCATCAAACTCAGCAGCACCTGGTCTCTGATAGACCAAGGGAAAAAAGGAGCTTCTTTGCAAAGGTGTAATAAGACAAAAATCCCTCGCACAGAAAAACAATCAACAGGAAAGTCAAGAAGAAAGAAATAAATTAAACACCAACCCAGCCCCTTGCACTCTGGTAAAATGCTTCTTTCTATGTGTGCAAAGGTCCAGGAAGCATCACCCATCACCATGTCCAAGTGGTCACCTGTGGGGGAAGCAGCAAGGGCCCTCTAGTGAAGCATAAAAGGGTTCTTTTGAAGAGCAGAAGACCCAGTGGTTAAAGAAGAGAACCACGAGTTTTAAAACAAAGAAAAGGCAAAACGCTCACTTGTGCAAGGGGCAGTCTCAACAGGTTCCAGCTCCTAGACCAACTGCCTCGCCTGAAAAGGCTTTTGTTGTGCAATAGCAAAGAAGAACTGAACAAAGAAGTGCAACAAGAAACCTGTGTTTGGGGATAAACGATACACATGGATCTAGGCCACGAAACACCTGTGTCACTCTGGGCTCTGCCATGAACACAGGACTCCATGAGTGTGCTCAGGAGAAGGAGGCAGAATCCCTGCCAAGAAAAGCATTCTGGGGCCTGCAGCCAAAGGATGGGGCTAGGCCATATCTTCTGCACAGATGGAGCTGCTGTGGACCCCCAGGGGGCTGGGGACAGCAGGCTGTGGTGGCTGATCCTACCTCAGCCAGAAGCAGCATCACTCTGGATCTCTATGGAAGTCGTCCAGGAAAAATCCTTGAGGCACTTCTAAGAAATTATGAGGTTAAAGGGATGCAAATTTTGGACTTGAACTGAATGCATCCCCATGGTGGGGTCCTGATGACATCACATCCTCCCCAAAGAGCGGCACAGCCTCCCAAGCCAAGGGACAAAGATCATCTCAGCTGTGCTGCACCAGCCCCAAGGACAGACACCCCAGGAGAAGATGGACAGCTCTCCTGCCCTGCTCCTGCTGCTCGCTCTGGGACTCTGTGAGTACGGACACAGGGCTGTGCAGCCCCATCACCAGGAGGGGCGAGGAAAACCCTTCCACTGAATCCAAGAAATGGGTTAAATAGATAAAGGGGGGGTAAAAATCCAACCAAAAAGGCTGACTTTGAGGTGTGCTCAGTAAGTTTGGTAGGAAAGGCAGCATCACCTCAGCCAGCAAGGGGCAGCTGGAGGGGTGGCTGCAGCACCACCCGCTGCGGGAAGGGAGACTGGTCAGATGAGTGGGTCTGGAGGGGAGGGAGAAGGGCAGAAAAAAGGGGCTTTGCAAGAAGTGCAGAGGGAGTCACTTGAGAGAAGCTGGGAAGGTGTAATGTCCCTGAGAAGGCACTGGAAGGGCAGCACCCATCTTTAAAGCACAGCTGGCTGATTGCTGGGCACCTTCCCTGCACCATCCCAGCAAGGACTCCAAGAAAACCTTCATGACATCCAGACAGCATGGCCTTCCCTTGGCATTTGTACTTCCAGCCCATGGACAGGAAGGTTTGCCCAGAGAGGTCATTGGCTCTTCCCAAGTGGTTCCAGCAAGGATTTCTCCCCTGCAGGCTGTCCTGGGATCCATGGCTCACAGGCTGAGAAGAGGTTCATGCAGTACAGGACCATCAGGTACCTCCAGCTGGGAGCACAGCTGGACCTAACATGTCACATCAGCGGAGAGGACACCGGTGTTATCTGGGTTCACCAGCACAACGTTGAGACCTTTAAATTCATTGTCTTCATCTCACCCCTGTCCGGGACCACCTTTGAGGGGAATCAGAAAACATCCAGACACTTTGAGGCCAGGAAAGAGGACGTGTCATATCATTTGGTAGTGAAATCTTTCACACAGCAGGACGAGGGGAGCTATTTCTGCATCAAGTACATCAACAAACAGCTGTATTTCAGCCCTGGCCAGCCTGCCTTCTTAGCAGGTCAGCAAAACCTTCACCCAACCCCACTCAGCCCTGCCAAAATGCCCAGCACCTCCTGCCCATGCCCTTTTTCACCAGCCATCCCTCCCACAAACCCCATTTCCCGGCTTGCTTGCCCAAGGCATCCTGTGACCAACCCACTGCTCCTCCTGCCAGACGCTCCCTGCTTGCCACCTCTCCTCCTGGGATTGCTCCTGCCCAAAGGCAAAGATGATTGCGCAGACCCAGCATCATCTCCCCATCCCCACTTCTCCATCCCACCCATGGCTCTGAAGGGAGAAAGCTAAAGCAAAGTCCACCACCACCCCCTCCTTCCTCAGCACAGGCAGGTCCCAAAAGTACTACCAGGCTCAGAGGCCTCGGGCTTTCTGAGGATGGTGTCACAAAGTGAGAAACAAGGAGGCTGCAGCTCCTGACTGGCTCTTGGGAGACCCTCCTTGGGGGAGTCCCAATCGAAACTGGGCTCTGTGAAGCTCCCCTGGGGCCAAGCCCCTTGCTGTGCACAGGAACAGCCGTGCCCAGGCAGCAGGGCAGAAAGGCAGAAGAGAGTTATTTTATTGTATTTCCCAACATGCTGAATTCATTTTCACTTACAGCCAGCACTGTAGTGGCACCCACCACACCAGGACACACCACCCAGTGTGGCATCACTGAAAAGGATTCCTGCCTGAAGACACCAGATCAAGGTACCCTGGATGCAGGGAGGGAGAGGGGAAGAGCTGGACTCTTGTCCACTGATACCAAGGGGGAATCCTGCAGATATTCTGGAATGGGGGGAAGACTGAAAATCCATACAGCTTTAGCAGGATAGGAAAGATTAAATTCCAATATTTCATCCCCCACAGGAAAGGCTAAGGATGACATAAAAAGTGTGAGCATGTCCCATGCCTGGGCACACTGGAACAGGGGGAGGGAGGGTAGGACCTTGGGGGCCAGGGCTGCATTTAGCTTCATCAGAAGACAGAGAAGAGCTTTTGGCCACCTGTCCTAGCTCCAGTTCCCAGGACAATGCTGACAGCAGCAGAACATCACTGCCAGCCATGGGGAAGTTCTCTGCCTCAGGAACACCAGGCAGGGTCCTGGGAAACTCCCTTGGCTCCAGCAGAACTTGCTGTAACGCCAGCCAGGAGCACCTGGTGGACCTTTCCTCTTCTCTCTTCCTGCAGACAGAGGAATGCAGGAAGATGTGGAGTACTTCTGTCTTGTCTTCCTCTGGGTCCCCTTGACAGGCCTCTGTCTCCTGCTCCTCCAGCTCCTGGCCACCACTGTCGTGCTGTGCCGACGCAGAGCTCACCACAACCCCCATCTAGGGGCATCTCTGGCCTGAAACCACAGCCCTGCCCCTCAGGGAGACAGGTGCATGTTCTGGCTGCTTTGGGAGCCACGGGATAACCAGGACACGGTCAATGCAAGGACCCTGTTAAACTCAGTGCCTGGATTATCTTCCAAGAAATCATCTTCACACTCCCAGAGTGACCTTCCTGTTCTACTCCAGCTCTTTCCAATGGTTTTGTACAAAGAAGGTGCAATGATCTGACTGCAGCATTTGGGGTTCCTTTCCAACAAAAGGCCACATGTTATGCATGGGAAGCGTTGCCTTGAAAAAGCATTTCCTCTGTTGAATGTCACTGAATGTGGCATGTGATACACACCTAAATTAAATGTATAGTGTTAAACACTGAACAGAAAACTGTTCAGAAAACTAGGCAGAAGTATTTTTCTGTATTTCAATCCCTGTAAGTTTTGTTATTCTTCCAAATTAAATTACTATGTCATGACCCAGAGATTAATTATTTATTGCCAGTTCTACTGCTTGGGAGCCTACAGAGGACAATCCTGTGGGGAGAAACAGGACATGGATATTTAAATTCAAAACGCATTTCAGTAAGATGAACACATGTACAACAAAGTCCTCACTACTTTGTGGAATCCTAATGTAGGATAAACAGAGAAAAACAGAACCCCAAGCAATGAAAAAGACATATATTTGGGCATTATTAACTGATATTACTAATAATGATGCTCCACTGTGCAGTGCAGCACTAAGACCCCAGTCCTGTAGCACGACTGATACAGTCAAATCCCTGCTGCTGCCAGAAATAAATCTAGTGAAGAACTGAAAGCAGGAAATCTTTCGATTTGGGGGTTTTGATTCATTTTGAGGGGTTTGATTCTTGTTGCTTTGTCTGTAGTCTTTCATTTGCACAGGAAATCAACATCTAGAAAAAGATTACAACACTGACAGTGGCAATCACCCCCCTGAGCACAGCTCCAAACCCACTACACATTGGAAACTTCCCGTTTTTGACCTCTAGTCTGTAACAGATGAGTCAGCATAAGCCTACATGGGAAAGGAGTGGAAAAGCAAATCCAGTTCTGCACCTGTGCATTTTCTGTGAGATCCGACATGTTCATGGACTGCTGTCCATCCCAAGACACCCGGGGGTAAAACCTGTCCTTCTGTCTCTTCTTACACGAGGTTTTCTATCACTGAGCTCCTTAAATTTTAGTATGTTTTACAAATACACCCAAGACACTGCACTGAACTGCTCTGATTCCACCTTTGCCACACAAGCAGCACAATCCCCTCTGCAGAAGGTCAGAAGGCTGAGGGGACCAGAGCAGCTTGGGGTGAGCACCAAAATAAACCCTTTTGTAGTCACTGCCCCAGTTTCTCACTGAATACCCCAAAAATGACCGAGTTCACCAAGGCACCCTCCAGCAGAGGCAGTGACCCAGCACAGCTCTCCAAAGCAACACTGACTTTGCTTTGCCAGCTCTTCCTTCCACACAGTCCTTTGGATCAGCTCATGTTCCAGTCAGCTTAGCTTCACTCAGCACTGCACCTTGGATTTAAACCTAGGGCTCAAAAGAGCCTGGAAAGTTTTCCACTGACAGGTGGAGCTGAGGAACAATATTCTTTATAATCCACTTACCATCTGGATTTTCTTCAGAAGACCTTTGCACCCCTACCAATAAGGTAGCAATAGAAGGCAAAACCGAAACCACATCTTTTGTGCTAAAATGTTAATAAGCAGTTGCAAATTACCAGTGCAGCAGAGAGAAAGGAAAGTGCCAAGAGCAACTCCAGCCCTGCATGCATACACCTAGCAAATCATGCAAGTTCAGAGCAAACTGGCTGGGTTTGTGTTTGAGTGGCAATGTCTGGGCAAGGAGCCTGGACTGCTGCTTGCATTAATAAAAAGAGGGGGACTGGCTGAGCTGGAGTCCAGAGGAGCAGCTCAAGGGTGCTTGTTTGTGCACGCAGGAAGCTGCTGTTGGACAGGCCCTGCAGATCGGGCATTTGCTCACAGCACATGGAAGAGGCTCTAGTTCCAGTGAGCTGACTGAACATGGTGCAGAGGCAAAGGCTGGAAGCTGTTACAGGCTGACACAAGGTAAACTGGAGTCTGGCATACTCAGAATGACTTTCCAAGAGGAGCAGAAGGAATACATTTGTTCAGAGGTCCACGGTTACCTAATTGGACACTTGCTCCAAACTAATAATGGAGTAGCTCAAAACTCTCAGAAGCTGATGGGCTAAAGACAAACAAGCCAGGAGTTAACACTTAATGGTGAGGAGGGCAACAGCTGTTGCACAACTTAAGCATAACCTCAACTGATAAAGGAAAAAAGAGAACAAGATGGGCACTGAGAGCCTATGAAGCAGCAGATGCCCCCAAAACACAGAGCATCTAGAACTTGTTGATAGACCCCTGCTTCTACCCCATCCAGAGCTTCACTTACTCAGTGAACTTTTCTGAGTGAGAAAGGATTTTGATAAATAAACTCCAGATACGTAATACAGCCAAGATGACTCCACTAGAGTCAGTAACTGGACTGGTCAGTTAAAGTCACTTTGTCTGTCCAAGCCTGTATTTAACAGATGACCTGCCCCAGAGAAGGCACCTGAGCTCCACCCAGACTCCTCAGACTAATTCTGTGGGGCATTTTGTGCAAGGGCTTGGAAGCTACCCCTGGGATCACGCCCTTGCTGCTGCTTCTGCAGCATTCAACACAGAAAAGTAAATTAAGGCAGGGAATAAAGAACAGACATCTCTGGAAGAACAGTAAATAGGCAGTGAAACACGACCTTCCTGTAAGCAGGTTTCTTCCTTCTGATTGATGACATCAAATCTGTTTGACATGCAAGGTCAGCACAACCTATCCATCACTGGATTCCCATCCTGAGCTGCGCTGAATAAATTGAATACATGTAAATTTTTGTCATGGGAGATCAATCACACCTGTTTGTGTTCCACATTCCTGGAAACCTCCCATATGAGTTAAAAACCTTGGAAAACACTTTGCTCTCAGTTCTGAGGGGAAAAAATTGTCGGTCAAAATAGCTGTGTTCATATATTTATTTTTTCTCAAAGCTCAAGACTTGAGCTGAAACATTATTTGCACCACCCCAATCCCCTTGTAAAGAAAAAGTCACAGCCGTAACCTGACCCTAAGAAGGAGGAAACCAATGGCAGTGTCTCCAGCTCTGAAAATAAACACAAGGCAGAGGAAATGCAGGAGAAAAGGAGAACTCTACTTCAAAGGCTGAACTTAGGGAAGGCTTGCTCAGTCTTTGTTCCAGTCTGCACTGCTGTTTTGAAACAACCCTCTAGAAAGTGGGAAGTTGTAAAGTGGAATAGGAATTGGACAACACTTCCAGGGCTTTTGCATTGAACACACATACCAGAATCAGTACAAATTAGGGTGATCCAAAACACCAGTTCCAATACACAGGCCCAGCAGGACTCAGCAAGAGCTTACTGGAGGCTGCAAACAACTCCAGTTCCTGCATTTCTCTACAGGACTGCTAATTTAATGCAAACTTGAAGACATAAAAAAAGATTAAGTCACTCTCATCTCACATATATACATTTTTGTAAACCACTCTTCCTTTTTATAAATTAAGACTTGAATTAAATTCAGAGTAGTGATGTAACACCACATTACAGCTTCACTCACTACAAATCACTGCTGCCAAACTCTTTTTTTTTAATCTCTTGTTCCAAAAGCTTCTTTCCCTGCACTTCAGTCTCCTACTCAGAAAAAGGAAAGGAGCAAGGGTTGGGATGGATTAAGGATCATGTTATCCCTTCCTGCCCAAGAGACAAATCAACCTCTTAAGTGATAAGCACAAAAAGAAAAACTGTATCTTGCAGTGGGCAAACAAACCTGGCAAGGAAAATCCAACCCAAACTTACTGCCTTTAACTTGGCGAGTGGGCTCCAAGTGATAAGTAATTTCAACCTTGAATTTTAGCAGCAGCCATCCTGTGAAGTGTGAGGAAGACAGATTCAAAGCAACAGGATGGAGACAGGTGTAAGCCAAGAGGGATCAGAAGCTCTGACTCGTTACTGCTACCACACAGCACCCACTGCAGCTTCTCCAGCCGTTAATTAACCTTCAGAGAGGAGACTGAAATCAATACAGGGTTTCCATAGAGGAACACTGATTGTAGGAGGGAGGATTGTTAGTTCATCCATGTCTACTTGCAATGTGCAGTGCTTTCACAGCAGGAAAAGGCTTCATTAAACCTACTTCAGAGAGCAGCCGAATTTCCAAAGTACTAACAGGAGGTGAGGACATGAACTTTGTGTCAATGACAGCCAGAAATGAACAATACCTTTGAAGTTTAAAAAGGCCATGCACTATTTTCATTTTCTACTCCTTTTCAGCTTTGATGATGCTTTGTAACACAAGTCAGACTTGAAACCCCACAAGAACACATCACAATAGATTTCCTATTTAAGGCATTTACAGAAATTAAATCTCAAGTCTATTAATAGACATTGAACTAACAATACTGACAAGCTGCTGCTATGAAAATCGAGTTTATAACCAACCATTACTTTTGGAGCACCCATAAGTAACTTTATATAAGCATGGTCAAAATATTTTTGGCTTGATGCCCATCCACACCACCAACTGGTGCACTTGCTGTCTCAGAGCTGCTGTTCTGCACAGTTTGCAAAGGGAAGAAGCAGCACCTGCAAGCCCAGCACAGTCCAAGGAGCGACACGGTGATCTGGATACAGATACAAACATGCTGAGTGCCTTTACTCCCGTCCTGCAGCACCAGAAGACACTTGGTGCATGCAGGGCTAGTTTAGGGATTAGTTAAAGGCTTCACAATCTGGTCCAAAAGTCCAATGGAGACAGACCTCAGATACCACTATAGCTTCAAAATAAAATACTTTTTTTATTATGGATATTCCCACCCCCTGTTAGGGACAATACACGCATATCAGGTGCCAACTGTACTCTAAGTATGGAAAACAAGGAGTATTATTCATTTTTCCCCTGCAAGCACTTTCTCCAGTGATCAGAAGCAGAGCAGGCAGTAGCAGGAGAGAACCCACATCACAGGGCAAACTGGATTATCTGTGCCAACCAAACTGCAGAACTGCTTCCCAAATGCCCAGCACAGCTTCCCGTCAGGGTGAGCACACAGGCTCTCAATACTGAACCGTGAGCATCATCTGTTGGCGGAGCTGCACAACTGCAGGCAAGGATTTTTAAGTCAATGTACAGGCAGATAGGAAAAGAATAGCAATGATCTGGTGAAAACAGCTGAGTTTTTCAATTAGCTGTGGATCCATAACATGCACTAGTTAAGGTGATATTTAATACCTAAAGTGAATTTAAGGTGAATTATTTCCATTTAATAACTGTTCCAGTTTTGGACTCTAAGCTATCAACACTAACTGGTGTTCACACCAGTGCCAAAATACCATCAATGTAACAGAGAAGGATGCAGCACTCGTACTTCAGGCTGGTTGGGGGGGGGTTGTGATTATTGGTTGGGTTTGTTGGTTTGGGTTTTTTTTAAATATCTCCTATGCCATTTCATATAGATCCAAAGCATTAAGCAATTCCAGTCAAAAGAAAATATTAAAAGCAATTTCAGCAAGACTAGGAAACCTACATGGAAAATAATATCCTCACCGCTTTATTGTTGATTTTACCACTTGGTAACGCGGCTGTTTGGAACTCAGTGTGAATACAATGGAAGTTCTGCAGAAAATCACACACCTGTATTCTTTCACATGTATCGGACACATCTGAAGTTTAAAATTTGTGTGCCTTGACTCGCTCCTCATTTTGTAACGTCTCTGTAGGTTTGTCCAGTGTCACTGATCCGATAAGAGTCCAACTCAGTCTCTCCAGTCAGGTGACAGACAAATTCGAAAGGTGTAGATTCCCCAAAGATGGTCTTCTCGGTAGTGCATTGTGCTAGTGCATTCAACCAGTGTGTCAGTGTTCAAGCAGACAAGCTTGGGGTTGGTTGGTTGCTGTTTTTTAACTACACAATACAGAAATATAATTTTACATGTAGCTTTGCATGCCTTATGGCTGCTTGCCCTACTATAGGACAGTGCAATAAATACAAATATATGCACACTAAAAAAGATTTAACTGCCGTGATCTACGTCTCCTTTATGAGTACAAATTTACCTAGTCAACAATATGACAAATTTAGCAGAAAAAGTGGCAATGGCAGTAATATTCTACTACAAAAACAAGGCTAGAAGCAAAGTGTTCTCAAGCTACAGAAAACTTGCTACCTCCTAATATATGATGTAGGGCCCAGTTCTGCCAAGTGCAGAGTCATGATCAGTAGATTGCATCAGAACATGCTTTTTCCCCCATTTAACAATGAATACTTCTACAATTTATTTGGTTTTGATAACTGTTTATAAATAGCACACTATAATGACTATTAAACTATACAGCGACATGACATTGATAGCCTAATCCTGAATACAAAGTTCAAAGAACATGACTACAAAGGCCAGAGAGCAAAATGTCATTGACTAAAAGCGTTTCCACTTCAGAATTTATTGAATGTTCTCTTCCACAAACACTTGTCGATCGTGAAACCAGAGGAACAGGATTTCCTATTCCCTCTCTGCCCCAGTAGTAGTTTAGCCACACATCACCCTTATAAATTAGTGATGGATTTTAACAGGTAGCCCCTCGGGGCTATATATTTTATATACTTTATATATATGCACATTTACTTTGAATTCATGTAAAAGTTGAAAAAATGTTTGAAAGAAAAACTCAGAATATATCACAGCATTTTCAGCGAAAAAAATACAAATTAGTTTTATAACGACTATTCAATTTATCAAACCTTTTTTTCTGAAGTATTTACCTTTAATTATGTACACATTACAGGAAATTAAACTTTGTCCACAAACATTCTCTAAGATGACAGTTATCAATAAAATGATAGAATAATAGCAGGAAGAATATTAAACAAATGGGGGTGATCAATTTCTGCTTTTAAAAAGTAAAAAGTCACCATATAATTAAGTACAAAAACCTGCATTGAATGACAACTGCTGGTGTAGTAACTTGATCAGGTATGGAGACCAAGAGTATAGTAAAGCCCTATGGTAATAATATTTCTGTAGCATTTCCACTTGGTATGTATATACTAAATGTTGGCAAAGTTTCTGTAGCATTAGCTTATACAAACCCAGGAGTCCTCAGTCTGCTGCATAAAAGGGAACAAGTGTGTTTTAATTCTCCTGAAATGCACCTGAAATCCAGAGTGTCACTTACAAACTGCATAATGAAACTTTTCTTCAGAAAAATATCTGTTTGGCATCTCCAGGGCTCTGTTCCATTGGACAATAGGGGCATTTTAATCTGGGGACAAAGACAACGTGTTAGAATTGGGGCAATGTGTGACAACAGAGCATCAAAGGCATTGAGATTTCCCCCTGTTGCATGAAACAACTGCGCTCCTAAGCCACGACACTTTGCTTGGCTCCACTAAAAATCACCTTTAGCTGAGAGAGGACTTACCACGCTTTTCCTTCCAGTTACACTCATTTTCATCTTTTACCCACAAGCCACTGAATTAGTAGATTAATCATAAACAGCAATTTCTTTGCAGTTATTATTTCTACTTCTGGCTTTGCTTGTTGCATTTTAGAATCACAGGATGGTTTGGATTGGAAGGGACTTTAAGGACCATCTCATTCCAACCCCGCTGCCATGGGCAGGGACACTTTCCACTAGACCAGGCTGCCCCATCCAGCCTGGCCTTGCAGTAATTTTAAATCAGCTGGTAGCTTTCACTGTAGCTTCCTCAATATCCAGTTCATTTTACTCTCTGGTTCCCAAAATGCTGTGATTTTCCAACCCACTTAGATCAGCTCCTGCAGGCTATAACTGAAGGGTCAGCCTGGTCTCCCTGTTGATGTCTCCATGGATACAATCCCACCTGCTTACAGTACTGCTGCTTTTTGAAGAAATTGATTCTTTTTGAAGCATTGATCCATCCTGGTCCCCATCTCCTACGTTTGGGCATTTTACCTTCTCCCCTCACCCTGAGTTAATATTGCCAGAGCTGTGCTGTCAGTTAAACTGATCAATGAAAGCACCAACAGCGAGTGATCAGGGACAGGAATGATGCAGCAGCAAGTCTACTGGCTTAAAACAGCTACAGTCACCCAAAATCACCCACAAAGACATCCCCGAAGGCTTTTCTAACAGGGCACAGAATGCGAACATCACTCAGCATTTTCATTCATAGCCTCACTTATTTTCACACTGGATTTCCCAAAATGACTTACAGCTCTAAATTAAGATGACAGCCTCCACAGAAGCTGTATATATCCAATCCAAATAACCACTGTTCTTCTTCAGGAAAATCTCTATAGCTTTCTCTCTCCTGTTTCCTGCTTCCCAAAAGCCTGAGGCACCCTACAGATATCTAAGGAGGAGTATTCCCACAGTTATAATTCCCCTCCTTGCTCAATTACTAAGCCATATTTCCCCCAGAGGTTTGATTTTATTTTTCAAGAGATTTTTCATGCATTACTAACCTTGCTCCCAAGGAAAAACTGTGTGTAAAGCCTTCCAGTTTGAATTTAAGACAAAACAATGGGTGGTTACAACGTGAAAAATTACTCTGCTCCCTGCATTCCTTCACGCAAGCTCACTTTCAACAACATCAGAGGGTTTATTATCCTTTTCTCCAGTGCATCAGTCCAGCTTATCCGGCTTTTAAGCCATTCTCCAAGATTAACAAGCTTCCACCAATCACATAATTACGGACTCAGTTTTCCCCAAACACAGCATTCGAGTCTAAAGATTTGTCCTTGTCTGTATGGTGCTTGAAATAAAAGAATGGTACTTACTTGCTGCCATTAAACATTTTATTCAAAGCATCTCTTGATATAATATGACCACAGACTAATTTCATAGGTGGATTATTATCTGTTGTTTGCTGACGAAGAATGGGACAGGCAAATATTGAATGATACCAGCACTTTTTACCGAGGTCCACTTCAATCTGTGAAAGAAATTAACACAAAAATTTATCTTGGGAAATTACATTTCCAGATAATTATCCCTTTAGGTCATGGCCCATACTTAACAGATGTCACAATTCAGCTGTAAAAGCAACAAAATCCATTGTGTGGATGCCTGACAATTTCCCAGCCAAAAATACTTAAAATGGTGATTTATGTTGGGGATGGAAAGAAACAACAAAACAGCATATTCTGCCAAGGGACAAGTGCAAATTTCGTTGCAGATTTTCCCTGGCAGGAAAGCTGAGCTGGTGACCCAGCAAGACCTTCTGGAAATCACTGGCTAGGAAATAAAAAGTAGTTTATAGATTTCATTTTAGGGGAAACTTAAAAAAAGAGATAAACCCTTGGATTGACTACGTTCCTGTTCTTGAAAGGCTCTGCGCACACCTTCATGTCATGCGAATAATGAAGTGTATCAGAATCACTAATTTTCAGTACCAACACAGAAGATACTTGTGCAGCACAACTGCCATGAGAAAAAAATGATTTCAGAAAGGGACATGTAACAGAGAAGAACAGGTCTACAGCTTCAGTAATTAACTGAGAACTGCAAAAATCACAGCTTGTGTACCTAAAGCACTGGCTCTGACCAGTCCTCTGTTCCAACAGGTTTAACCTTCAAAACCTGACAATGTGACCTTTTCATTCTATTTAATGTGTCTTTGCACAATGAAAATAATGTTTCCCACCCCCATGCTGCCTCAGCAGAACACACTAGAGACCCCTCAGTTTAGAAAGTGCAAGGAGACACACGTGTATTATTAAGTGATTTGCATCAGACAGCAATCTTTTTCCAAATGCTCCCTAGCTATTCATCCCTGGCTGGACAGCAAGGCAGGAGTCTGTCACACTTGGAGGTTACAGTCTCAGCATTACAGAAAACACAGCTGGGAGACAACTCAACGCTCATCCTTACTCTACAAATGAACCTCTTCCAGCTGCAGTCGAAGAGGCTAACTCAGTTCATGCCCAGTTTGCACTAAATAAGTTTCCTTTCCAAATCAGGAGCAGGTCACTGGAGAGCTGCACAGGCTCGGTAAGAGCTATAAAGGGAAACTGGGGTTTCATAACAACTTCATTTCAGCTGATATAAATGAGATGTGCTGGAAGCATAATGCACTTGATCCCAATTCCTGTGTCCCCAGATGCGGCACTAATTCTTTCATCTCCTGTCTGCCTGATAAAGAGCCAGTGCAGAGCAAGCCCTGGACTGAGCTCAAGCCTAGCTAGGGGAAATTAATTTTTCTCAGTGGGATGCATTTTCTTTCCAGTTATACAGAAACATCTCGGGGTAACTGGAAGGGGAGGGCGTCAGTTTCTTTAAGGTCATTTATCAAAGACCTTTTTAATGCAAAAGGGGATAACAAGTGAAAGGGGCAGGAACAGACAAAACTGAGATGTACAAACCTGACAGACAAAAAAGCATGGCGACAGTAACAAGAAATAACCTTGACAGCTATTCTGAGAGGTCATCAAGAAACTGCAATGAAACCCGGACTTTGCAACAGATACAAATCTAAACCTGAGGGTCTCTGAGGAGAGGGGGTCAGTAGAAATACACAAACTGTAGGAGGGAAGTGCAGGGGAAGGGGACTGGGGAAAAACAGCTGGAAAAGTGTGTAGAAGGGGCTAGGAGGGCCATGCTGTAATTACTAGACCAGGCTCATGTGTCTGCTTGTGAATCTGGAGTTTGTGCTTTCCCTGGGGGATGTTAATAATTTCCAGCCAAGGAGAAGGAAGGGATCTGGGCTGTCTGTAGTTATGTTTTATGTGAATCCTGTGTGTGTGGGAGCTGCTGTGTCCGGAGCAGCCTGTGTGGCTGGTTGGGCCAGTGTCTGGGTGTGTGGGAGCCTGGGGGTGTCCGTGAGCCCCAGGGCCCTGTGCAGCAGAGCCCCCCAAGCCCCAAGCTGCTGGAGGTGGTGGCCATGTAAAACATCCCACAACATGCAGCACAAAAGAAAGCCAAAAACAGCATTGCCTGTTAGAAATGTGCCCCAGGATAGCTCAGCACCAACTCACCGGGAGTTCATCCTTCTGGTTCCAAACGCCTGTGCACTGCCTCTGCTCAATCACTGCCTTGATATTGATTAGAGCTGGTAGTGCCACACAGCCTGCCGAGAAACTGCAGAGAAAGGACACGTTACTGCAAGGGGCATGTCAGGAAACCAACATCTTCCACATTTCTCCTTTAAAGGTTAACTGTAGCACAAGGGTTTTGTATTTTTTCATTCACGTTCTGCTCTCTACATGGAGGGAGCTTAGAAGTACAGACAAGCAAGAGTTTTGGGGCAGTTTATCAGTTATCCTGTATTTTAGGCTGGTGCCCTCAGGTACTACATTCTGGACAGAAAACAACAGTTAATCCCTCCTCTGAGTGTTACAATGAATCGATTTCTTCTACCACCTACTTTGATTTTGAGCTGTACAGGAGGAAGACATCACATGAGTTTATACAGGTGATTGCTCTCAGCTATGGTACAGTACATGCAGCCTAAGAGTTTCCACATAACCCACGCGCACACACAACCCATAATCCTTTAATTACACCTAATTACCATGTAAAGAAACATGTCTTTCCACCTTCACCTTAAAGCAAAAAAAGAAACGTAGCAAAGACAGGTAGGTAAGGGAAGGAAGGAAACCAGGGCCTGTGACAAGAACAGCAGTATAGAACTGCCCAAAGTCTGTGTCCCAACACACAGTTCAGCCTCCTCTGGGATTTACCCACTACCAGAACTCAGCACATTATCTGGAAATATTTCAGTATGTTACAAAAGAAAGTATGACACAGTTTCCACAAATTAACAGATGGTTTGATGGATTTAAGTCTAATGACAGTATTGGAAATCACCAGCTACAGAAAACAGGATTTGACCTTGGTATCAGACTGCTCTGTTTGCTTGGCAGATTATTTTACTATTTGTGCAAATTTTATTGTCTACAGAAGTCATGCCCCTCCTCTGCCTGAAACCTGTGGATCTCTTGCCTAAGCTAAAAAAAAAAATATATATAAATTATGTCTCTCACCTCCAGCTGACCATTGTAACCTTTACACTTTGCTTTTTTGTTATTTCAGCCCTGAACATAACTTGTGTTAACCATGTAAAAAGCTTACACAAATAGTATTTGTGTGAAAACATCTATGAAGAGCCCTTTCAGACTATAAAAACTCAAGTAAATAGTAAATTCAAATTCCTGTAGTCCTTCAAGACCCTGAACCACGACCTCCACAACACAAGGGTTTTTCCACTGTCTCCACTCAGTAACTCAGACTATGAAGCCTGTACAGGATTAGATAAATCTTGGAGAAGCCAATCAGCATTTAAAAAATGCCCACTACTCGTGTTCTAGCAATCAAAATATTTTACAGCAGGGATTTCACTTCACGCTGGTTTAGACGCTTGGTTTGGTCCAAGGTCACAGCAGTTTAGAACAGTCTTGTTTAGGACAAGAGCATCGATACTACCTGGACAATAAATACATTTCAGCACAACCAGTTCCACACCAAGAGCAAAGCAAACGTCCAACCACTCCAAACATCAGTAACAAGGATTTTCCACTTCACCAAAAATCTCTTGGCCATTTGCACTGAAAACTGCATTGCAGCATCAGTGCCTGAGCAAGGAAAATGTAAAGTACTGCTGTTAATTTGAATGAAACAGGAGGAAGATGAAAAAACAGATTTAAGCTCTAGATATCTATAAACACTCAAACTGAAAGTTTATTGTAGAAAAACAATTAGTCTGAAGTGCTCCCTTTGTTGTTTCTGTTGTATTTTGCGACTGAGGTACAAACAGGAAAAGCAGAAGGGTTAACAATTGAAGAGCTCTAAACCAAGCACAGAAGTCTAACAATAGTGAATGGAAACAGTAAAAAAAAAAAGCCAAAACAAACAAACAAAAAAGAGGAAGCAGTAAAGCTTCAGCTAAGTACCAAATCCAGCCTAGAAAGATACATATAATTTATTTTCTATTGAACATCTGAAATGAAAATGAGAACATCAGGGGAGTGTATCGGGGAATTGACATGCGAAGGCTAAATAGCAGCTAAACTGTTTTATCTTCAGAGAAGCTAGAAGGAGATTAGACTGGGTTTTCTTCATATTTCCAACAGCCTCCTAAAGATTTGCATTTTGTCAGATTAGCTACTGAGCTTAAAAGTGCCTCTTTCTTCTTGGCAAATGAGGCCCAGCAGACGATTTGGAAATTTTAGCAGCTGAAACCACAACATGGCTCTTAAGCATTCTTCTAAGAAGAAGCCCGGTAATGTGTGGATTAAAAACCAAAATTATCAAATGCTGATGGAATCATGGCCACATTTTTGGGGTTATTTTTCAGTTAAACAGCAGGGACAGCTGTCACACATTTGCTGTAGGAATAACTGGCTGATTGCCATCCTCATCTTCTGCATTATGTCTAAACTACAGAAGATAAATTCCATCCAGGGATGCTTCCTCTTGAGCTGCAGGGTAAAGCCCTGCACACAGGAACCTCTGGTTTTTAATCTTTGCAGATCTTGTTAATTGTAACTGTACCCTGTATTTAATGTAAGCTAGATGAGACTACTCAAAAGCCACTTCTTTTGTCCTCAGCTAGAAATAGAAACCAAACCACAGAGTACGTGGTGTCAAAAGCAAGAGAAAAGCAGCATACCTAACACTGAGAGGGGACTCGACCGAGAGGCCCAGGAGAGCACAGGCGTCCCTGGTGAAGATGTCACAGATGTCAGCCCACTGGTTTGCATCCAAGAGGTGAACGTACGGGGAGTTCTCGATGCCTTGCCGCAGGTACACCAGGCTGCCCATCAGAACCTGGATGTCTGCGAGGGACCAGAACAGCAGAGTTTGTGCAACAAATAAAAGCTTGTGTGTCCAGCTCCGGCTTTCACACAGAACAAGAGCACGCAGCCCCACCTCTACAAAACACCACTCCTGCCATCACAGCCGGGGAGCTCCACTCCACTGAGGACTGACTGGGGAGCTGCCAGGGCGTGCTGCCTGGGAATTTGCTTCTAGCAGGTTTACTTTTTTTTGTAAGCCTTCTGACACACACAGAGCCCTAAAAAATAGGCTTTATTGGATTCAGTTTGAGATGGCTCATTTAACTCACATGTTCTCCATTTTTCAAAAGTTTAATTTCTCTTTGTATTACCCACGCAGCAGAAAATAGCAGATGACTATTCCAAGAACATTCCTCTGCATTTTTAGCACTTCACCCTGGCAGCAAGCCCATTCTAGATGTAATCTACATTTTATTTAAAGAGTCAAAAACCTTAAATTTAAGCAAATGTGCTAACATTCAGATATTATTTTTGTGCCCTCTTAAAAAAGAAAAAAAAGAAGATCATTCAAATTGTAAGGATTTGGGTTACACATGTTAAATACAAGAAGAAGAAGCCTTTAACAAACTGAAAATAATGGAGTAAAACACATTTGAAACATGATTTATATTTTACTATGAAATGCCATATCCCTGTGCTTTAAATCCCCTTAACGTGACCAAAAATGTACCTTTCTGATGGTTTAGGGCGAAGGGCTGGAAGTTTTTTGCATACTGAAGTGCTTCTCTTTGATTTGCTGTTCCACCCATCAATAAACTAATGAAATATAATCTGTGCAGTTTAAACTCCAGCGAACTGTTCTGTGCCATGAGCATCTCTCTGTTGGATACCGCCCACCTGGAAGAAGCGAGGAGGTACAATGGGACATGACACCAGAGTAATTAAGTGTCAGCCCACACCACATGAAATCATTGCAATTATCTATTATCTCCCATCTATTTCAAGGAAAATGTGACTGTTCCCCGAACTTCTGAGAGCCTCTACAGAGCACAGAAAATGGCAAGGCCCTTCACAAGTAATGGAGCTCCAGAGGGAGCACTAAATGTGGACGATGTTAATTCTGGTGCTGCTGTGGAGGTTAAGCACCGCAAAATTCAACGTTCACTGGCGGAAAGACAAGACTAAATCAGGCACAATATAAGGCAGAAATAGCTCAAGTCCATTGTATTTCAATTAATAGCACTCTGAATGTTAACAATTACTGCCAGTTCTTCAGCTGCATGTCAAGAAGTTTGACCAAGAACATTTTCCAACATCCTCACTGACCAAGCATGTCCAAGCCTCTCTGTTTGTGTGTGTGCATTTGTTGCCCTGGAAAGGGGAATTGAATCCATGGGACCTCAAACACAGATATGATCAAGATCTCACAGTGGGCGAAGGGAAATCAGTTTAAATATCATACTTTACCCTACTTAAACTTTGCTTTCTGTGTTATTTTCAACTTGGACAATAAAAATATCTCTCATTCTCTGTGTCTCATTCACCATGACAACACTAATGTCTGGCTCCTAAATAACATGAAAGAATTCTTAAACACATAGAGAGTAAAATGACTTGAAATTTTCAAAGCATTTTATACAAGTTGCTTTTTTTAATTATTATTTAGAATTTATCCCTCCCCTCCTTGTTTTTTTGGTGTGTTTTGTTTTTTTTTTAATTCAATTTAGTCAGGCCTAAATCAATCCAATCTTTCTCTTAAGAACCTCAAGTTTCAATGTTCCCCAGTACATCTGTTTCTCATTAGTGTTAATTAGTTCTACTATTTTCACTGTGGGGGCCCTATTAAGCAAAAAGCTTTTCACTTTTTAGCAAGGAAGTGAGGAAGTCTCTGTTCCTTAAAAAAACCAGGGTATGTGAGGCTTCTTTTCAATCAATACTAAAATGAGAAAATTAAGCATTCTTACAGTATTGGGAAGGCTTTCAAAGCAAGTCAGCCTTCTGCATTAGGATGTAGCATTAATGAGCAAGTATCCACTTTCAGTTTGTTGTGGTGGAAGTATCAGGAGTCTGACTTCACTGGCAAGGCTTTGTAAAGACACAGTAACCTTTCAGTGGGAAACAGTGAAAAAGGAGCCTTTGAACTAAGAAAAAGCCCTACTGTCCCCAGTTTCAGGCAGTTCCAGAGGAGCAGCCCCAGAATCTCCACCAGGAGGGAAGAGCACGCTCACTAACCGTGGGTGGGGGCTGCGTTTTGGGGTGGTTTCATAAGTTATGGGGAGTTTTTAAATTGTATTTTTATGATCAGTGTGTAAGGTTTGAAGAGGATGTAGGGGCAATACAGTTCAATCCCAGCTATAAAAACAAGAGCCTGAAGTTAACAGCCATAGACTAACAAGCAGATGAAGGACAAAAAACTACTATAAATAAACACTAAGGCTGGTCCACAGTGCCACCAATGAGATATTAATCTCCATTGCATCAAAAGAGCCTCCGTCCTCTCCCTGCCAATATTTGCACCCAGATGACAGAGTACTTCATCTTGCTGAGGTCAAGTCTATTTTTCCAAATTAGCTTTGAGACAGGCTTGCCATTTCGAGCTTTTTGAGTGGCAGCACAGATTTGTATCAAAAGAAAGCAACCACAGAGGCGAGGCCTGAGGTGCTCAGTCTGGGACGTGCTGTTCCTAATTTCCAACAGAAAAACAAAAAACCAGCAAGGGAGGTTTAAAACACTCAACCCCCATTCTCCACGACTGTCCAAAATGATTAATAATCACATCACCTGTCTTCCTACCTCCTCTCAAAATGACACGCTGAGTGTTTTCACTTCTGAGACTCAAATCCATCTGAATTTTTTTGAAGTTTACACTATACTTTGCAAACCACAGGCACACAAAACTCTCTTCAACTCCCACATAGGATTTAAATGTTAAAATGAATTTAACAAAGCCTAGTAAAGATTAAATTAAGTTTAAATCGTACCCCAAGGACCCAGCAAATACCAGGACCTGTGCACCTTGCTGTTTTACAGGCAGAAGAGAAGAGAGCATCTCTTTCCCAAATTACAACCAAAGCTTTGAACCTCCAAGTCATTTCCACTAGGACCTCACATGGAGGTCCAACCTGGGCTCTGAAGGGCCAGAATACACCCAGAAAAATAACTATGGATTTCCCTCCATCACCAAATTACAGTGAGAAAAGTCACCGGAAATTAATGGGATCTTGCAGGCATACAGAGATTACACATCTTATAGTGCAGGCCCAGACTAGGCATCTACAAAAGTCAACTTGCACACCCCACAAGGGAAAACAAAAAAAGTTATGGCCAGCCATATTCTATTTAAATCTGCAAGGTCATATTTTTAAGTGTTGAAATTGTATTAGAAAGAAAACCTGGATAACAAATATAGTTAGGGTCTTTTTTCTTGAGACATGAATAGTAATTTCTATCACCTAGGCAGGGCTTTGAAAGTCTTTTTGAAGAGTCATTAATCTGACAACTCCGTTCCCATGGCAGTGACCAGGAGAGACCTGCGTTTGTTTTGTTTCCAGCACTGAGTTAAGCTGAGCACAAGCACAGTGTGCCGGCAGAGCCAGAGAGACTGGTTACCTTTTAATCCCAACCTTTCACAATTTTGCATGGATAAAACCTGCTGTACTCCGCTTCCTGGTCCAGGAGACTCTAATGAATCATCCTCGTGTGACACTTTGCTTCAACACCACTGTCAGCAGCCCGACCCTGCGCTGGGCCGGTCTGGGACTGCTTGACGCACCCCTGAAGCTTCATTTACTGATGCCAATTTTAGCCCAAGGAGCGCTTTCTCTCTCTGTCATATGGAGGCCGTTCACACAGGAGTGGTTTCTACCCCTCCTCTTGAACACTTGTGTCTGCCAGGAAATAATAAGGGAAATACCTTCACAAGCATCAGCAGCTCTGTGGGATAACTGGGCAGTTAAGACATCAGTTACCTCCTGAACCAGGGAGTTTAAACCATGACACTTTGTCACATGTTGATCATTCTCCCCAAGAGCCATGGTTTCTGCATCAGCAGCGTCACTATAAATAAGGCCCCTCTGTGCCCAGCAGCAGCCAAGAGAGGCAGACAGCTTAGCACTGTCCAGTTTAAACAGAATAAACATTATACACAGAAATAAGACGGGGAGTGCGGAGACCAGCACACAAACTGTGCTGACAATACACTCTATTGTCTGCCCATTCAGCTGGAAAAATAAAAATTCCTTTGAGGGACGACCATGCCTTCTCCTTTGTTTGAAAAATATTTAATAAATTGCAGAAACTACAAGACACAATTCAGTAGCAATGAGTAAGGCCTAAAGTACTGCAAACTGGAGCTAAAATGAATTTAGAGATTTCAAGAGAACAGTCATAACAGCAAGTTACTGCTCCTCAGGGATTATCCTTCACAACAGCTCTGTTATTATTTGAACTACAAGAAATATGTGGTGTAGCTGACAGCAAATCTTGTTTCACTTGTAATATCAGTGCTGCTTCCCTTCAATTAGCGAATTGGCCAGCAATAAACCACCCCAGCTTTCCACCTGTGTAACCAGATTCAAAGACCCAACTATTTAGGTCAAACTTTGCATGACCCAGAGGCATTACCGAGGATTTAGTCGATGAGCACCAGGGTTTAAATATCAGTGTCCCTGCACTCAGTTTAGATGCCAGTAAATGCTGAATTGACACACCCATGTTGGTTCATGTAAAAGTGAAATGAAAATGTTGTTAACATGAAAATGTAGCTAACTGAATAATGCAAAAAATTCCATCTCAACTATATAATTTATGCTCTGTAATGAAACACAAATGTTGAGTTTGTTTTGGTTTCAATGTTTTTATTTTTAAAAGGTCACTTTAAGTTGGTTGTTTTGTTTGGTTAGTTGTTTTCTGTGTTTAGATTTTTTTTCCTTACTTTTGAGACTAACCTAAGCTTACAAAAGTTTTTAAAAAAACAGGATGAGGGGGCTTCAGGGGGTTTCTTATTGTTTTGTTCAGGAAGAATCCCACTAGCAAGTGTCACTACCAGCCCCAGGCTCTTCCCACCCTCTGGTCTGGAAAGGGAGGGTGACTGGAGGACAAGCGAGAACTTTGATCCCAAGTCAGGTTCTGCTCACCCCAAAGGCTTTGTCATACCCAACACCTGTAATAAGTCCTGGTACCCTTCACAAAGGGACCTTTTAAAATAAGGTTCACTAATGATTCAACAGAAGGCCAAGCGCCATCATGGCAGACAACTTTTCCTCCAAGTGATGTTTCTTCCTTAAATCAGCACCATGAATGATTAAAATAATCCTTAACCTAAGAAAGAGACCCTTAGTTTAGCACTTCCTATGGGGAGTGACACACAGGGGCTGGAAAAGGAAAGGCCCACTCAGTAACCACCCCTCTCAAAGGACAAGCAGGGTCACATCAGAAAATACTAAAGAGAGTATTGAAAGTAAAAAACTAAAGAACTGTTTAAAGCATTTTTTTTAAAAAGTGAGGAAAAAAAATGAGTAGACTCACTCCAGTGCAGGTCTTAAAACTCTAACTTTTAATGCTTCCAATATTCGATTTAACTCCACAAATGGTTCTTTTTGACTTTGATCTATTGATAGACCAGATTCCTGAAAAGAAAAAAAAAAAAAAGGCACTTTTTAGTTAAAGCGTGAAAAACAATGGGTTTTCTGAGAGTTTAAACATTCACCCGAAACATCCAAATAAGGAAGCTAACACAAAGCTTCGCTTTCCTCAGTGGATAACCTTCAACATCCACGCTTATCGTTACCTGACAAAGCTCCTCGGCCACATCCAACATTCCCTGCCGGAAGAAGTGCTCCACCATCACCTCATTGAGGATTCTCTGGCTGTCAGCCTGCCAGCACCCATCTATCCCCACGCTGCTGATGTCGGAGTCAAAATTCTGAAACACACAAATTAACAGTTAATAGGCTGGAACAAACCACCCCACACCATTTTTCTTTAATTATGCAGGACACCTGTGTCTCCACCCTGATGCCTTCTGCCTATTACTCAGTTGGCCCTCAATTATGTCCAAAGTGAAATAAATATATGTCAGCTTCCTTCATTACCTCCTGTGTAGGAAGAAGAAGAAATCTTTTAGCTTGCTCGTTTCAAGTCTGAATATTCTTCACTACAAGGAATTACACGGACAAATTACAAGTCTAGTTAGAAAGTTAGGAATCTAGTTAACTAATAAAGGGGTTTCCAGCCCATGATGCATTTCTGAAGGAAGGATCTGCAGAAAGGGCTTTTTCCATGTGTGAAAACTGAAAATAGAAAACAAAATCACTTACACTAGAATCAAGGCAGCATTATCAATGCATTTCTGTCACTACAGCCCACCAAATTACAAGAAAAAGATTTAACTCCATGACTTTTTACATAGCTGAGAGGTAGACTGAGAAAGCAAAAGTCACTTCTCCCCACATCCAAACAATGAAATTCTGAAGACCTCAACATGCCAACAACAGGATGAGCTTTGAAGATCCAAGAGATCTTTCTTAGCTCTAACCCAGATGATCCCAGTGCCATGTATTTTTAGGCCAGTGGCCTACGGACATATTCCAGGAATAACTGAAGATATTGTCACGCTGACTCCTCGGTAACACTTGGCACTCTTGGCACTTCGCCTCTTGGCAGCAGGAGAGCAACATTTATTCTAATCCAAGACATAAACCAGGATTTTTACCTGCTAACATGTTTTATGATCAGGGTAAGCAGGTTAATTTTAATAAAAATTCTCACACACTGCTTAAAACAAGCCTCTTGCAAAATAAAGAGTCTAGAAGTCAGTGCATTGCTTGCTGCCTGCTCTGATGGCTATGGCTGTCTCCCAAGAAGGAGCTGCAGAGATCAGAAGTTCAGTGAAAACAGCAGTGCTTCAGCTGGGGCTCTGTGAGGATCCACAGCCCTGCACAACATGGGAACTCTAACCTCACCAGAACAGAGGCTTCTGTCACAGCAGGCAGGGCAGATAACACCCAGCTGGTACCAGCTATCTTCCCGT
Organism: Pomatostomus ruficeps; assembly: GCA_013400735.1. Lineage (NCBI taxonomy): Eukaryota > Metazoa > Chordata > Aves > Passeriformes > Timaliidae > Pomatostomus > Pomatostomus ruficeps. The sequence continues at coordinate 171,656 of VYZT01019165.1, read as the reverse complement.
GCACAGCTCAGCTTCACACTGCACCTTCCTGTTACTCACCACTTACTAATTTCCTTCATCAGCACCTCCACATCCCCTTTGATGCTGCTCTGCGTCATCGTGAGAAAGGGGCAGCCCTCTCATCCCTGCACACAGCTCCAAAGCCACTGCTCCCTTCAGGGCTCCCAGCAACTTTCAGTAACATATTAACCTTAATCTGGCAAACTGTCTCTTCCATCTTCCTGAGACGGTGGAGCAAAGTGAGCATTTAAATTATTGCCACTGATTCAAGTCTCACATTTAACAACATTTTCACCTGGGTGTCTTAATCTGTAAGATCCTTCTCACGCTGTTCATCTCTAAGCTGTATCTTGAAAATCTTAAGCACTCTGAAGACCAAATAATACTGTTCTGATGTGCGCCAACCACTTGAATCCTTAAAATTTCACCACCACTGCTGACTCGGGTCTGCGTCCAGCCACCACCAGCAGCAGGTAACACAAATCCATCAACAATGCACGAAAGGATATTAGAGGCAGGATTCAGAATGTACAAGCTTGCTTTTGTTACCTAGCTTCCAGGGTGGGCATCATCAGCAATCTAAAAATAATCGACTTTAAGTTATTCTTCACGCGATTCCAAGTCCTAGCAATGATACAACCCCCTAAGCAGAAACTGTATCCTTCTGGACAGTTAGCAACCATTAAAGCTGCACCTGTGCTTCAAACATTATCACATTATTCTCACTGCTTGGGGGCAGAGAGCGTGCAACTAATTAGCTCCGTGCTCTCACAAGATGCTCATTTTCTTCTGAAACAGCAAGCCTACCAGCCCTGTGAATCTTTACAAAACCCCATCATAAGACGTTTTTAAGTCACATAAAAGAAATGATCAAGCCCCATCAGTCAACCTGAGGACCTCAGTCTTTCTCTGACCAACCCAGTCTTGACCACGTTCTCAATCCAGTAATTTTATTTTAGTTTGTTTTAAACAATTCTGAGGTCTGCATTTTATGTGGGATTCTACAACTCTGCCTCCTCTGGGTCCCGAGGAGCTTCAGGAACTGACTGCACAGATTACAGCGAGTGACTGCCACATGTCAGAACAAATTATCACTTGCCTTTGGCTCACATATTTCGCAACTGTCACACATGCAGGATGTGCTGGTGACTGCAACCCTCAGTTTTGTTTTGTAAATGCTAACAGTATGCTGACAGCACGTGGGGTTTAATCAGATTGCAAAAGTTAAAAGAAATTCTCTAAGTTAATAACTCCAGAAAACTTAAAACCCGAAAAACACAAAATAACCTAAGCGTCAGTTAGTATTCCTGAGAAAAACATCTTTTTTAAAAGCTTAGCTAGTAAGCCAAAATGTAGAGTATTATGTGCTAAATACACCAATGATACAATGCACAGCACATTACCAATAATTGCCAGAATGTGATGACTTCAAGATGCTCACAAGCACAAGATGGACCTTTTTAACCAACATACAACCCTCCATGTTATTCATAACAATAGGACACGAAGGATGATGCTTAAGGACAGTTTTATTTCTCAGTTCCTCAGTTGAGATTGCTTTGTGCACTCCTCCCTTCTGAATTCTTACCCAAAATACAAACAAAACATTTGTTTACCTTCTCTGTGCAATCTGTTTACACGTAAGATAAAGCTGAACTTGCAGAGACTCTGTATTTATGTAGCCCCGTCCTTCACAGCAACATAATTAGATGATGTTCAGTAAAGGTTTTTAGTGTGTTCATGTACAAGTTTTTACACAAAACAAACACTAACTTAGGCAGAAATTTGCTTTCCCAAAACAAAGACTAGGTTAAAATGCTGGCCTTGTAACAGATATAAAATTCAAGGGGAAAATGGAAGGAATTACCCTTTACTCCACTTACTTTCCTAAGGAAGGCATTTAACCATTAGTCAGACAGATTGCTGCTAGAGGAAAAACATCTACCAGCCCATCGAACATGCTGTGAGATTAATTCAGATCATACCAGCAGAGTGACTGATTTATAGGGACGCTGATGAGTGAGCTACCTGATAACAACCTGCTGAACAACGGCACATGATGAGTTCTGGAAGCAGAGCAATTGCTAGTACAACACAGAAAAAACTGGATGCAAACGTTTCCTTTCAGAGGAGAAAATGCTCTTTGGAAGAAAGGGTAGCCTTCCATGGATCAGAAGCGTGCAATCCATGGAGAACTACCATGAAAAACAGTTTAGCTTATTAGAGAAACTTTCCAAGCAACACACAAAGCCCTGGCATTTCAGACTTTAATGTATTTGATGCCAAATTTGAACTTCATTTTGCTCTAAGGGTTTCTGCTCTCAGAGTGAACTCTGCAGGCAGACAAGTCTGCCCATCCAAGTTCACATGCAACGACTACAGTAACTTAAAAACTGACCAGACTAAACTTTTTATGTAGGTATAACCCTGCTTCAATATGGGAAAGAAGAAATTTAACCCGAAATTGCCATGAGGAGGTAACACAGCAAGTTCTTTCACAATCCAGGCTTGGTAAGTCGGAAGTCGATTGATTCTCCAGGCAACAACAGCTACCATTTGGCTGTGTCACATGAAATTGGTACCAGCATTAGCACGTTTCCCAATCTCAAACCAGGCCATTTATCTGTGCCTGAGCATGCACAGTTAGCAAGACCATAAGCAGTGTTTTGGAGATGTTATTCTGTCTGTAAAATAAGGGAGGACTTAGATGTGACAGAAACAAAACTCCAGCCTCAGGAATCAAGGCAAGGGCTGTGCTTCCTTAAAGTCAACGGCTGTTTTATTTTGGAAGCTGCAGTATTTTGACCAGAATGTGCTGAGAATCAATTCACTACATCAATTACACCTAATTACTTCTATTGGTTTAAGCTTAAGTATATTATGGTGAAGGGATGGGAGAGGGCAATTTCAGTTTGGGACTCGGGTGCCAACAAAGACTTTGCTGGCAGGTTTCCAGCATATTTTTCGGCACAGGGAAATTGCATTAAGTAGATATGGAAGATTTTCTTCAAATGTCACTGTTCGGGGAAATGCTGAATTTCACCTGGATTTTAATATTACACATATTTATCTGACAAAAAGGCCAAGACTTTGGGGTATATTTTAAAGTAGTCCCCTTAAGATACTACAGTTGAGGAAAACAAATAAAAAAAATTCTACCAAGGACATATTTAAGGAGATAATCCTAACTTCTGCTCTGAACTTCATGGAACTACATCTTTTGTTACAAGCAGAACTGGGGACTTGTGCAGTTCCCACTGCTTTTAATTTTTTAATGCAAACACCACAGACAATAAGTGAGATTGAAAATTCACAGGAACAGACACGCTGCACACAGCCAGTTGAGCTCATTTCTGTAGACCTCACAGGAAAAGGCCTTCTGACACTCAACAGGAACAGAGCAGACCAGTGGGATCCTTTCTACTATTTTACCGAGCCACATAACTAAAATTTTAAAAATGTTTTTATTTGCATGTATTTTTTTTAAATAAAACCAGTAGATAAACTTAAAACAGCAGGATAGAACACTGCAAGAACTACTCCCATGACAACTGAAACAGCAATTTGGAGATTAGACTCAAGCCTAAGCTTCATTAAGCTTGCAAGTGTTTTCTTTGGCTTATAAGAAGTACCATCATCGATTTCCACTGAACCCTTACAACCTCTCCATACAAACCTCAGAGGATTTAAATGAACAAAGTATGGCTAAACATGAAAATATATTTGTACAAAGTCCACTTGCCAAAGCAGAATTGGAAAGTTTAAAAACTTAGGACAAGATTACATAGATTTATTTCAGGCTTCAAGCTGGTAATAAGGATGGAATTTTACTCTAGTTAATTGGTTTAGATACAGCAGCAAGGATTTGAGACAGATGCATCCTTAAGCTTTGGATAACAGTGACGTATGGATTAAAGCTATTAGTGCAAAGTTTGAACTCTCCATGTTGGTCAGTCAGATATAAACAAAAAATGTAAGTTTCATGGACATTCTGCCCAATCATGAAGCATTATGTACTTTGTTTCTCCATCACATTGTTGTGACATTATGCTTTAGCAGATTGTCATTACTAGCAAAGTTTAAATGAGTTTCCCAAAGGATAAATCAATGCTGTGTAATGCTGCAAATGTCTTTGTCCAGGTTAAAGACTCATTTATGAGTGTCTTCCTTAATGAGATATAAGGTGCACGTGAAACCAAATTTTAGACCCTTTCAGAGTCATGTTCTGATGTGAAGCTATGACAAAATGTCCACAACAGCGAGTACCAGACTCCCTGCCTACAGAACTGCTTTTATATGAGAGAACAGAGACGGAGAAAAGCATGGCCTGAAAGTATACACGTAGCACCATTTCAGTATAATTCCCAAGAACTGTTAATATTTACCTAAAAAATAGGTATAAAAATATTGAGATCCTAGTTATGGTTGAATCTGGGGTTCAAGAGCACTGCTATAAAATTAAGATCCCGAAAACATCCCTGAAATAGGTACAAAATGCCTTTCTTAAAAATTCTCTGGTCTTACAGAATCACAGACTGATTTAGGTTGGACCTTAAGGACATCTTGTTCCAATCCCCTGCCATGGGCAGAGTCTTTCCAGTGGACCAGATTGCTCAAAGTCCCACCCAACGTGGCCTTGAACACTTGCAGGGTTGGGGCAGCCACTTACACTGCAAAATGGCACTTTTGAGTGACCTGCTACTGACAATTAACCAGAAATATATATGTGCATATATAAAAACTAACAGTATTCCTTATTGAGACAGACACTGAAGAAAACATTCTGCTAAACTGGTAAAACACAAAACATTGCTAAGTTTTGTAGTACCCAGAAGGAATAGTCTGTCTGCAGTGAGTTCTGAAAGCAAGTACTGTGCAGCCCATCGGCTCACCTCTGCTTCTGTAGTTGGTGGAAGATTTAGTTAAGCTCAATTATAGCACAAATCCAAATTTTGGAAAGCAGAGCACACACCACACGAGTGCTATAATGTGATAATGCAGTCAAATCACAAGATGAATACCTTATCAATGGCTTTTCCAACTCGGGATACGCTGCTGTGAATGTCTTTATGATCCGAGGCCAGCTTTTGGACTGTGTCTTTTATTCTTTTACAACACTGTGTCATAACAAGTGAAATCGTCCCCGACAAGTCCCCATCTTGATCTAGAGAAAAGAGAAGAAAATTACCAACTTTGTTACAAACACATGGTAACATTACATCTCTTAATAAGCAACAATATAGAAACACAAAAAGCGGTATTAAAAGAAAGAAATGCAACCCAGAGAGTATTTGCAAAGCAAGGTCAGCTCAACTGAAGGCAGATGTCCAGGAATTCACCTGTGGGAGAACTCTCCTGTGGAATTAGGAATCCAGTCGGGTGCACAGTGACACTGAACAAGTGCAACAGTTAAAAATTTAATGTCAAGTTCTCATGTGTCTCAGTCACAGCAGATGAATAAACATCTCAAAGAAACACTCAGTTCACAAATCTCTCAGGACATAACAGAAGGATACCCAAACTACGACAGGATCAGTTTTCTTTTAGACAGCCCCTAAAGATACACGAGAACATCATGTTTAACTTCAGCAGGGTGCAAGCAAAATGTGGATTAATGGTGGCCCAATTAATTCTTGCCCCACAAGCCACCCACTGCTATTGCCTCCGTATCTGAGCTGAATGAAACTTCTGCTTCCTGACTTGTGGAGCAGCTCTGAACAGTCTCCAATTCCCTTCAAGGGACAAGAAGCAGTCCGTGAAGGAAGGACCTGTGGACCTTGTTATGAGATTTATTCTCTAGAAAATGTGATATTTCTTAGCTGAAGTCCAACAGGTTCAGTGCTGCATGACCCATTCTGTGAAGAAAATAATAAACAGGACAGGCTTACAGGCCCCTGACCACATCACAGTACTTCCCATCTTACACCCTTCGTGCCTTGACTCAAACATCACTCAGAACCTTGAGTCAGAACAAAAAAATTACATTTTTTTTGTGCTTTACTACAGTCCTTTCTTCCTGCTTTTGATTTAAAAATACAAGAAAAATCTCTTTTCCAGTCTCACCTCTGAAGGTCTGCTCTTTCTCAAAGTTCATTCTACAGGAAGAATTTTTCCTTTACGGATATAGACTTAGCAGCCTTCCACTGCATGGGAAGGTTAATTTAAGTGGGAGAGCAGCTCAGAAATGTCTCCCTAATACTCCAGACCCAAAGCCTTCATGTGAAAAAACAAAATCACCAAAATATCTCTTTAGAAGAAGGATTTTACGAAAAACATGCTTTTAAAGTGTGTTCCTTTTTGATTGCATGTTTTAACACAGCTTTGGTTTCAGCAGCATGTTAAGAGCCCAGTTTCTGGAGAGAGCAAAGGAAATCCAGAAAAAAACTACAATCCCAGGGAGTGGATAATAATTTCACAGACACTTTCTGCAGGCACCTTCCTTCATGCACCCTCCGAGCGCTGCTGCTGACCCTGTCTCACACGGAGCCACCTCCCCTCTGACCAGCAAACTGCTCCTGCCCAGCCCCACAAGCCCCAGCTGGGGAGGCTTCAACAGCATTTTTCCAACAGCCATGGGTTTTAAGAAAGCAAATCAGCTTTATCATGCTTTTTCCTCCCTCCAGTCCCATGAAGCCAAGGATGAACTCCCAGGAAAATGGCTAAAGGGGCTCTGGGTTTTTTTGTGGTGGATGAGTGAGGAGTAACAGGATTGAAATAGTCACTTCAGCGATTCTCTGCATCCCGAATTAAAACCGAAAATTCCACTCAACTATTCCATAAAGCTCATTTCCCAAAATTATTTCAAGAATATTTTTTAGTTGCTATTTAATTTTTATGACAAACATTTAAAACAACATGAAGGATCTTTAACTGTCTCATGAATTTTGCCATGGCAAAATGACCAGCCAGAGATTATGCAACAAGCAAAATGGAAATACTCGTTCTCCAACAAACAGAGAGGCTAAAATGCACTTTCTGAAAGCCATTAAGCTAAAACCCAAACAACCCACATGGGTGCCTGCTTTTACCCCAAGCAAATAAGTGAATTACTGGCCCCTGACATTTGAGCAGAAACCCAACTCCAGCAAAGCAATGAAAATGTCTACAGAGGAAAAGCCATCAGAGCTGTAAAAGGTTTCCCCTCCGCACCCCTCTCTTTCAGCTCCAGTCAAACTATGAGCTACTTGCACTAATTCAGCAGGAGAAATCCTGCAGCCAGCCCTCCTGGTAATTCAGGCTTCACAGGACACCACAGCCCGACAGCTTCTCTCTGGGATGTGTGCACTGTCACAATTACTGAAATATTAAATATATTGGCCCACAAACACTGAGCACACAGCAGAATGCAAAGCCAAGTTTACTCAGCCAGACACACTTACACCATCCAAGAATATGCAATCCTTGGCTACAACAGAAAGGCAGATATATTAAGGGAACAGAGAAGAAAAACAAACTTTGCCTTCCCATTCAGAGGCCTGAGCATAGGGCTGGTCTGTCCTTAGGCTTTAACAAGAAAGCAGCTCAAGACATTTTAATACACTGTGTGAGGGGGGGAAAGAAAACCAGTTTAGAGGTTAAAGCAGTTTCTAATAGTTTCTTTTTCTCCACCCACTTCCTTTTTATATCCACTGCCTATTTAAGGTCTTTTCATACATCTTTGCTCTCAGATCCTGTCCTACAGCATTAACCTCTTCTTCAGCAGTGAAGGCTTTCACTTCTCTTCCTTTTTTCCTCTGAAATTCCATCCAGGAGCCTATTTCTGCAGCTCATGTCCCTGAATTAGACTTCCACATTAAGACATCTGGCTGCTTACAATACCATCCATTTCCAAAAATCCTCAATATAGGGTATAAAAGCTGACAATACCTGTTCTTGTTAGAAAGTTATAAATAACATGCTAAAGGAAAAAGAAAATAATAAGAACTGTGAACCCTGTGAAGCCAGCTCTCCTTCAGATGCCAAAACTGAAGAGTCCCCAGATGTCTGAGGGTGCACTAACAACATATTGGCTTCATTCTAGAGCACTTACTAAAGAAAGCTCAATTTGGGATGTGCTTTCTGGGACAGCATTACTTGGTAAGTGCTGAAAATATGCCCAAGGCCTTCACTGGACAGTGCCAAAAACTGCTAATCCAAGCCTGGATGGAAAACCCAAGGAAGACCCTGAAGGAATCACACACTGGAGCCTTCTAAACCTACTACAAATGGAATAAAAGCTCTGGAGCTGCAACAGGAACCTCACAATCAAACCTTTACAGCCCAACAAAGACCAACGCAAGCTCGAGGGTCACACACACAGCTCTCCAGGCAAGGTCAGCACCTCAGCTTGTGAAGACACATATTTTAGTGACTGTCCTCAGTGTCCAAGCCCAGACTGTGTCAAACAGCACAAACAACAGTTAAGGAAATACAGTTCAAAACAACGTCAAAAAGACTAAGCTTTATTTCATCCCAAATAAACGCCTCATAACTGGAATTCTGTGTTTGCCCTCTACAGTAATTGCTGGGTACACACAGAGCAGCTCCAGCACACTCGTGCTTGTGTTCCTGGAATTATCCACACTCCTGACTGAGCTTTGCACCTGTATTTGCACAAGACCACGGCAAACACGTCTGCCCTGAACCAAACCAAAACAAAAGCAGAACAGCAATACAGTTGCTACAAAGTTTGGTCTCGGGAGCCTGCAAGTTCCTATTTTTAATCCCTGAGCCATCACGCCCTTCCTGCATGGCCTTGGGTAAATCACTTCAGCTGCCTCTCCATTCCCTCCCACTCCATCAATAAACTCGGTACTACCTCCATGCCGGCGTTTCGCAAGGTTTAATCGCCCCGTGTTTACAGCCCTCGCAAGTGCCCAGCATCAGCTGTGACACAGGGACAAGGCTTGTTTACGTCCTGCTGAGCGCGGCTTTACCCTGAACACCGCCAAACCCAGCCACAGCAAAGGAACACAACTCAGGGACACAGGAAAAGAGAGACAAAAAAAGAAAAGAAGCGGGGGATGGAGGGGGAAAGCAAACAGGTCAGCCCTGCCGTATTTCCTCTGTATTTCCCCTGGGGTGACCAACCCCTTTGTAAACCAACATAAAGGGTTATGAACACACTGACCGGGGTCACGGCAGACCTGCTGACCAGGAACAAACAAACCTCTCCAGCAGCACACACGAGGCAGGAGAGGCCCGGGAGGGCCGAGACCGATCACAGAACCATGGAATATGCTGAGCTGGAAGGGACCCACCAGAATCATCGAGTCCGGCTCCTGGCCCTGAACAGGACAACCCCAACAACCCCGTCACGGGCCCGAGAGCATTGTCCGAACACTTCCTGAACTCTGTCAGGCTTGGTGCTGTGACCACTTCACTGGGCAGCCTGTTCCAGTGCCCAACCACGCTCTGGGTGAAAAACCTTTTTCCGACATCCAACCTAAACCCCCCCTGCTCCCACCTTTTAAATCCTCCCTGTCAACAACGCCCCCAAAGCTCCGGGAGCCGAGGGGGAAGAGCCCCGGCTCGACCCCCAGCGCAGGACGTTCAGGGTGGGGGGTCCCTGGAGCAAGGGCTCTCCTTAGGGGG